>SNQJ01S0305203.1:0-10295 GCA_010110895.2 Picea sitchensis | reverse complement strand
TCATTTATTGTACATGAACACTTGTCATACTCATATTATTATGTGATGAGTTGTTCATAACAAATATTAGCTTAGAATTACTTTAATGACCTTATTTAAGATCTCATTTTCTCATGTGAGAGTAATCTTGAGTCTGTAAACTCTTGCATTCGTGTGTAATTTATTTTCCTTATTAATAAAATTTAGGTGTTTGAGGAAACTTCTTCTCTCTTCAGTTGTGAGTCATTGATTTGTCTTACATCACCATCCCACTTTTCATCAATTCATGCATTTCAGGGGAAAGCTAAAGTGGTTTGATAATACCACCTCTTTGACCAAAATGAATAAGGCTATGACACTTTATTAGTCGTGAATACAATGGTTTATAAATTAGGCCTTCAATCCCTTTTTATCTGGCATGCACTTTCATCGATCAAAATAAACTAATACCATTGATGTTAGATCCATATTTTGGTTGGATTGCGTATGTTGAATTTTCATTTCAAACCATGTTTCTTCTCTGTTATGTGTACAAAAATATTGTGAAAAGATGACGTATACATGGTATTGAACCTAAATTTAGGAGTGAATGATAGGGAAAGCTTGCATTGAATGGAACTCAAATAGAGCTATTGTGAACTATTTTATATTTAACAAATAACTATAGGATATGCATTCTCTATCTACATTATCAACGAGGCTACATATCGAATACATTATGCGGTCGATCCCTCCTTGGACACATAGGTGGGGTCCGTCTCTCCGTGTACATGTATGATCCTTCACGCACTCTCCCTACTGGCAGGTGGGGTCAATTCAATGCAAATGTCAATAGATTGCTCCTCTGTCTACTCTCCATATTGTTTGGTCAGGTAGATCAATGTAGTGGTCAATGGGTTTGGAGTGGGTTTATTTGTTCAGGGTTTTGGCACATAGAGTGTTTATTATCTTTGAGTTTTTTATTTTATTTTTATAATTGCTTTTATTTATTTATTTTATAATTTTTATTTATTTGTAATATAATTTATATTTAAATTAATAAATAAGATGTTTTATATAGTTATATATAACCCGCTTAACCCCTAAATCACCCTAACCCCCTAGCCACTGAAGAGCTTAACCCATAAACCCCTTAACCCATCAATCCCTAACTCCTTACCCCTGACCCTAAACCATGTCCACCAAAAAATATTGTATGTGTTAAACCTTGTAATGGGTTCCATATAAAGCCTGCATTTCAAATATTCCATTCAGGGCATGGTTAGTGGTTTTGGAGAATGAAMATGGTTCCTATGGTGGATGAGGCCCGAGGGTGGAGGGTTAGAAGTTACTAAGTTTATTGGGTGGATGGTTAAAGCGTTTTGGTAGATTATCAATATTTACTGATAGTTAAAATTAATTAGCACATGCTCAAAATAGGTTAGGAGGTTATAGGTTGTTGATTTATGAGAKAAATCAAGGTCAATGAATTCTAACCAATCAATGATACATATAATAATATGGCATAAAACTTAACAACAAACAATTAACCCATATAATAAAATACTTTAAAAAGAATAAATCATAGAAAATATATAATGACATACCTTGACAGGACATTTCAACAATTCAATATCATTAATCTTTTTCTTCGTCCAACTTCAAATCTATATGATATGATTCGTAATTGATGTTGAAATTATTGGGCATAGAAACATTATCATTGATGTCATTTTTGATAAGTTCACCGTCGATATGATCATGTAGAACATTTCCTTCTACATCTAGCTCAACTTTTTCGTCTTCTTCATCTAACACATCTACATTCTCCTGTGCATCATCTTCTTCTTCAATATTGTCTTTTTCTACTACATTATACTTTAGAGGCCTTCCACTTGGATCATATCTAAAAACATATGAACATCCTGATTTATCTGGAACATATGAGTAAACGACCGACTCATATTGGCTTGGAAGAACATAAATCTCAGTAACTGACACAAACATCCTTTCATTAACCATGGTAAATCAATTATCATTCTCAATATAAGTTATTTTAGGATCAAATTCATTCATATGTAACCTATACCATTTGACCTCTAACAAGACTAATTTAAAATATTTAAAGTGAATTTCAATTTTATCATTCAAATACCCATAATATCAATCTTCAGGTACCTTTTCATGCCTATCACTTCTAGAGGAAACATTAGTGACCTGAAATACTGCAGTTGTGCCGCACGTAAAAAATGCAATTCAATTAATTAACATATTTAGAATTAGTAAATATTTTAAGAAAATAACAAACCACATACATTAATATAATGGAAGATAAGTAAAAACATGTGGGTGAATATGCTAGCTTATCATTTAATCCATATTCTAAATCGATTTCTCTTTGTGTAAGATTGGTATCTTGATTATGATGATCCTCTTTAGCCAATGTAGCCACCCCTTCCCATGATAACCTAACATAACATTGTATACATTGTTCTATCCACACCTTCATCCAATCAAGATTGTTTGCAATGTATAAATGTAGTGCATTCCACTCTTGCACCAGATATATGAAAAAATAACAATTCATCAATAATTAGGTACCATGGAAATGCTTAATAATTGATGGAAGAATACAAACTAAATAGGTATAATATAGATACAAATAAATAAACATAAATATTATCTCATAGATATGTGATATCTAATTACCTTTCACTTTATTCATTATACATTTCCCCAACAGGACATCCCCTTCAATTTTTTTGATGGAGTTGACATCCCAAATGAGAGGCACATTCATATATGTTGCCAATTTAGGAAGATATGGACTAATATACATTAAGGACTGATATACCATATATCCCTCCACCATAGAACCCTCAGGATGTGCTCTTTGTCTAACAAAGGCCTTCAATGATTTCAAATGCCTCTCCACCATCCACATTGACCTTATGTGTACAAGTCCACACATTTCAATCTCTTCAACTTGGTGTATGAGATAGTGTTCTTGTGCATTAAAATATTCTAGAGGTACTTTTGGTTTTCACATATTAAGTGAGGAAGTTCTCTCCTGCAATACTTTATATCTTCTTTATGGAATTATTTAGATGATAACCACCTACACATGATGCAACCAAATCATAGGTTTAAGTATATACATTGGAAGTAAAACACATGTGAACAAGTTCTGCAACAAATATTTTTCATAGAAATCGTTACTTACCTCATGTATTTTCCAATATGATATATGACTTGTTTTATGTTATTGCCATAGTTATGTGGAAGAGTAGAGGTATAACATACTAAAAAAAATCATTATAAACATTAGAGATAGAACACACTGTAACAAAAAAGTAAACAAACAAATACTAGAAAGATGTATACCAATATAGAAATATAACAAAATAATTATCGTGTGACATCCCCCAAAAATAAAATATTTTTTATGTGCTGGAAATTTATTTTCGTTTTTGGCAAATTCGAATCTGGAAAATTTTTCCATTTATGGAAATTCTGAATTTCAAAATTAATAATTGTATTTAATTATTACGATTGTTGGGCAGAGATCTGTTTGGACTCAACTAACTATTTGACTATGAGACTTGTATCACAACAAAATATTTATATTAATTGTAGGAGGACGATTGGAACCGCCATGTTAAAATCAGCTGACCATGACTCCATGAGTGGGGAACACGTTGGAACTGCCTCTAGGCTGATTATGAGAAGTGGAAAATTAGAGATTTGGCCAATGGCAGCCCTTGGAAATCAGGGATTAAGAGAGTTGCGAAAATCCCTAAAGGAGGGAAAAAGACCCGGGGCAAAAATTGATAAATAACATATGCGAGGAGGCAGGACACTGCCAAGTATGCTGGGGAAAATATTTTTTTTGAGCTCTCTTGTAGTTATGAACACTACAGATTGAGTGTGAGGCAAGAGGAGCCTGCTGAAACAAATTTGTCTTGCTGTTATGAGCACTATTGAGTAAGTGTGAGGCAAAAGGATAATTGTTGGAATTGAAGGACATTGTCGAGGAGGAGTTTCCAAGTTCACCCTCATGGATTCATGGTTAGGCTAGGGGGTGAATCGGGCAAGTGAATTTGGCTGCCCTGTTCTACGGTTGGGAGGAACGTGGTTATTCCCTTTGTCTTCCCGCGGATTGCATTCAGATATGTTGATCTACCCCTCTCTAGTTTTGGCTATGTTTTGAATGATGGCAGATATATGTTGTGTGATTATATATAATTGTGTTAATGTAAACATTTACCTCTATGTTCTTGGAAGTTATGTGTGTAACTGATATTATGCATCTAATTTTTTCTAAATTTGAAATAATTCTTTCAATGGATGGCATTTATCGTGGTATTAAATGTACAATCACAGTCTAAATTCTGGAGTGGTCCCTCCCAAAATCTGGAAGTGCAAGGCAAATTTATTTTTATAGAAGTTGAGTTTAAGAAAGTTGGTCCATCTATGAGTTAGGTTTAATCTGAAGTCAAAATACTAGATGTACAAAATTCGGAAAATTAAAGAATTCTGGGAACCCCCGAAAGCCAAACTCAGATCCCTCGGATCATCAATTATAATTTCCAAACTGTGATGGAATGATATTCTTATTCTTGTATTTACATAGATGCACAGATCTAGTACTTTTGATGTTTAATGGATTGTTTAAAGAGGCTCTAAGTGAACATAATAGGAGTTACCTTTTATAGAACTTGTTACCCTATGGTACCCCTTTTATAGATTATATGTGTATAAAACTTAGAAGTTAGATTTTTTGGAATTCTAATAAGTAAACAAATATTGAATCCTTTTACACCTACTGTTTCATAGAACGAAAGTAAGAATACCAGTACAAGGAAAAAATCTTAGAATTATGAAAATAATGTGATTTTCGGCATTTGGGACTTGCTGGTTACATTTATACAAAGTTCCCTTGCTTTTCCAAACCCCGAAACCCCAAATACCGAAATCCTGAAGTGTTGATCCCACACCCTTTCACCTTTCAGAATTCGGGAGTTGTTGTGTGTTGTTATTTGGCATTTGAAACCCCAAAACCTCGAATCCCGAAATCCTGAAATGTTAGTTCCTTTTATTTTCGCAATTTGGGAATTGTTGTATGTTGGATGCTTGGATATGGAACTCGCAAAGTTCCAAACCCTGAAATCCCAAAATACGGGTCTCACCCTTCTTTTCTTTCGCATTTCGGAAGTTTTTTCATGTTAATGTTTGGACACCAAAACTCACGAAGTTTCGAACCCCGAAATCCCAAAACGTGGGACCCACTTTTCCTTTTTCGTGTTTTTGAAAGTTTGTTTATGTTGGTATTTGGACACTGGAACTCACGAAGTTCCGAACCCTGAAATCCTGAAATATGGGTATCACCTTTATTTTCTTTCACATTTCGGAAGTTTGTTCATGTTGATGTTTGGACACCAAAACTCACGAAGTTCTGAACCCTGAAATCTTGAAATGCGGGACCCACCTTTCTTTTTTTGTATTTTCAGAAGTTTGTTTATGTTGACATTTGGACACCAGAACTCATGAAGTTCCAAACCCTGAAACCCGAAAATGCGAGTATTACCTTTCCCTTTTCGCATTTTCAGAAGTTGTGGTGTGTTGTTGGGCACTTGTACTCGTGAAATCCTGAACTCCAAAATCCCGAAGTACTGGTCACCTTTCCCAATTTCAGGAGTTGTTGTGCATGTTGATGTTTGGATTTTGTACTCATGAAACCCCGAACCCCAAAATCCTGAAGCGCTGGCCCACAATCTTTCCGTATTTCGGATTTCGACAAACAACAAGGTCCATCGTTTTGTTCGGCATTTGTGATCACCGAAACCCAATTGACCTCTATTTCTTCACAAAGATGTAGGAACATAGTAGGAATTATTGTTATAGGAACAACTCAGATACTGTAACGTATGGACTGGTAGAAAACGTTGGAGGATCTTTGTAATAAACCTCAAATTTATCATAATTTTTTTTTTTTTTTTCCTAGGGACATTATCCTTTAAATTTTCATAAGATGGGTGCTTACATCTCCTTTTGGCTTGGAGTGACCCTTTGACATATTATTTTAGCACAACCAGAAGTTCCAATGAAAATAGGACTTTTCCTAAACCCCTATATCAAGCTATATAGATATTGATACTTAGATTTATTTGCCCATACACAAGGATTGAATTTATATTGTGTTAATTAAGGGAGTCGGTTGGAGTGGACTTGGTAGGAACAATGTTATAACCTTGACATTAATTATATATACTCTTACCTAGCCGAGTCGACATTAGAACTAAGGGTGTACCGGGATGACTATTGTTATTAAATGTGAAATTTAAGGGTGGGTAAAAAAGTACTTCTCTCTGATGTTACATTTTGGTTACGATACAATTGGTGTCTTTCACCATAACGAACAGTCCCCGACTCGTCCCACTTAGGTCACTGCGTAACTAACTAACTACCCCTCCTCGTCCTGTTGGTGTAACGAAAGGAGAACTTCGGAGAGTCTAGGTGTAACAATCGATCATGTACACTGGAAAATCATGGTTATATTGTTGTTTAACTTCGTATCTTCCACATTTAAGGAAGGCAGGTGCATCTGTTAAAAGGAGTTACGAATTTGACCTAGAATTAATTGGCCTCAGTCCCGATGCCTTGTCCTCGTGTTCTTCCCAATGCTGATGCACCATCCAAGCCCTAGCACATTGCCTGTACTTCCAAATGGTTAAGGTTGGTTATTGTCCCTCTAGGGTTTTGGCTGTCTCATTCTTGTTCTTGTGATTTTGTAGAGGAGGTTCTGTACTGAGCATTGTTGCAAAGGAAAGGGTTGTTGCCTCTGCGATCCTCATTGGTGAAGTCAGCAACAACCTCCGTCTACTTGGTAAGACCCTATGGAACTATCGAATCCTAAGTTTAAAATGGAAACACAAGGTTCATGAGCGTGTTTAAGCGAATTTTTACTTTTTGTAATAGGAATCAGAGTTTATGTGATCTCTCCCATCATTCCAATGTAGACTGGGGTAGAGGCTAATACCGAAAGTTCTTTCTCTATACCACCGTGGCCATGCACCTTTTATTTGTGTCCCATGGGTTTCTACCAACTCTTTTACTTAACTTTGAGAATGTCAATTGTCTCGAAGTAAATCTGTGTAGTACCAAAAGGGTTTATTCATTCATCATAGAGAGATAAAAGGGTCTACCGTAACTGTCCTCCTCTGTGTTTGATGCATTCTATTTGTAGTATAGTGATCGCCTACTGGTAAATTATTTATGGGATACTTTCCTAGCAAGTTGATTTTTCATATATATATATGTGATGGCGTTTCTCATATTCTTCATATTTGTGCATACAGAGTTATGTTTATATAAGATTGATCTTCTTGAGTTCGCAGTGTTATTTCCTCTGTTAAAGTTTTTGTTTAAAGTTCTGTGTGAAAGGGGTATATTTGTATTAATGGTGGGACTTTGTTTTGTTACAAGGTACCCACCATAAGTTCCAGGCATCATTCCTCCCAGCCAGGGTCACGTTACAAACCAGGCACGACCACTGGAGGCCGTGGTGTTTTAAGTTAAGTAGTCTGGCATCCCTGTGGACTCAAACTATATATCAACTTTATAAATTTAAGTTTAATAGCTTGCTGAAATGTTCTTGTGATAAACGAATGCAGGGATGTTCGCTCCTCGACACAGGTACCAACCTCTTCTCAACATTACAAAGGTAGTCGGGTTCCATAAAAATGGCTCTCAAATCGCTCCTTAAAAATAAGCATGGAAGCCACGATTATGTTCGTAGTGTTTCTGTTGTGATGACTATTTTGGGAAAAGGCTTATCTTCGGCGTTTTGTACATTACCCCTGTGATTTAATGTATTTGGAACAATTTTACTAGTTATAATGGCCATTATTGCTGGATCGTGTTGATGACAGTCTGTGTAGTCTTCTGTCATCAAAAACTGTCTAATTAGATTTTTCCTTGGAAAAATTTCTGACAAAACATATGAAGCCATTGTTTGCTAGTTATTTTATAATAGAAAATGCCACAGTCTTGAATTTCTTATATTCTTTCTACGCATAGAATAAGTAGGAAGTGTCTATGTTAATGATGTATCGGTGAAGTCATTGATTTTCTTCCTCGTAGTAAGATGCTAGCATGATTAAATCGTCCCGTTTAGGATGGTCCTACTCCCTGGATTTTGTTTCACTGCCCTATGTTTCATCATTCTAGACTACGAATGAATTTTTTCCCCCCCCTTGATTTAAATTTACAGAATGGAATAAAAGCATATTTTAGCGTTGTTCGCTCATTGTTAAATATTCGGTTCTATTTAAAGTTTGAACTTACATAAGCATTTAATAGCTATGTTCGTGCACTAACACATGTTTGACTCTGCTAAGTTTGAAACATAGAAATATGCGTGTATAGCTCTATTCGTGCATTGTTACCTAATCGACTCTGTATTTCTTTCTAAAGGTTGGAATACACTTACACATATATATATTCGCTCTATTCATTCATTGATGTGTATATTCGACTTTGTTTAAGGTTTTGAAACCTTTATATATACATGTATTCACTCTGTTCGTTCATTAATATTAATACCCAAATCTGTTTAAAGTTTGGAATCGTATGTACGCATATATTACTTCTATTCGTTCACTGTTAGGTGTTCGATTCTATATTTTATTTAAGGAAAAAAATGACTTCCAGAAAATAAATCTATAATTAGATCCTACAATTTATTTTACTGAAGTTTTGAATGGCCATTGTCTAGGGTATTGCATGAATATCATCGTTAAGGATCCCATTAAAACAACAACCAATTCGTCCAACACAGGTAGAATGTTGAATTATTTAGGTACAGGAAAGGAATTACATCACTTATAATATCATTAAAATAGACACCATAACTCTTTTCTGTACAGCTATAATAGGTATAGTATATCTAACCAAACAATTCATTCAGACAGATGGAGTTTATAGTAACATGTCTGAACTATCTTGTGGAGAAAACAAAGGGAACATCCACGTTCCTCCCAACCGTAGAACCGAGCAACCACAATTTCTTTCCTGATTCACCCCCTAGCGTGAACATGAGTCCATAAGGGCGAACTTGGAAATCCCTCTATAACATCGTCCTTCAATTCAGTCCCTTTTCTCCTTGCCTCACACCCTTCCATTGTTCATAACAACAAGTGGAAAAAGAAAAACGAGCTAGACTCTTTCCCCAGCATATTTAGCAGCGTCCTGCCTCCTCACATATGCTTATTTGTAACTTGCCTAGGTCTTTTCCCTTCCTTGGGATTTTTGCAGCTTCCTAAGTCCATTATTTTCAAGGGCTTCCAATGGACAAATCATTAGTTTTCCACTTGTAAAAATCATCCCAGAGGTTGTTCCAACATGTTCCCCACTCATGGAGTCATGGTCAACTACTTTTAACATGGTTGTTCCATTTGTCTTCCTGCAATTAATATACAATATTTTGTTTTTCATATAAGTGTCATAGTCCAATATCTAGTTGGGAAAGATCAGATCTCTGCCCAACAATGAAAATCATTTATTACAATTATAAAATTTGAAATTCATAATTTCCATTTAAATGGCAAAAAATTTCCAATTTCGAATTTATTAAAAACGGAAATAAATTTCTAGCAATTTAAATTCTAAAAATATTTTTATTTTCTTTATTTTTGGGGGGATATCACATTCTTTCCCCCTTAAATAAAACACTGTCCTCAATGTTCGTTCTTTTCCTGGAACAGGATTGGATGAGATTTCCGCAAATCTCCTTCCAACTCCCAAGTGGCCTCCTCAGGGATAAAGTGCTTCCATTGCACCTTTACCTGAGCGACAACTCTGTTCCTAAGTGCTATTTCTCTCTAGTCCAGAATGCGCAGGGGTTCCACCTAGAACTCGCCTTCGGGTTCCACTTGCACCAAGTTCCAATCAATCATATGAGTAGGGTCATGAATATACTTTTTCATCAATGAAACACGAAATACATTATGAATACTTAGATTAGCTGGAAGTGCAAGCTGGTATGCTATGGGTCCAATTCGAGCTAGTATCTCAAAGGGCCCACAAAACCTGGGTGCCAACTTGGCATAGTTCCCTAAATTTAACGAGCTTTTTTGGGCTTTGACTTTTAAATAAACATGGTCTCCTGTTTGAAATTCCAGGTGCCTTCTTTTTTGATCTGCATAACTCTTCTGTCTATCTTGTGCTTCTTTCAAGTTTTGTTGTACCTTTCTAACCATGTTGTCCATTTCTTGGAGCATTTCAGGTTCAACCATGAGTCTGTCAGCCGAGTTATCCCAGCTAATTGGAGTTGTACA
>SNQJ01S0305200.1:0-10175 GCA_010110895.2 Picea sitchensis | reverse complement strand
GTTATGAGAACAACAATATCTCTCCTGAGCTTTCTGAGATAAAACTCAGATCCTTGTCAACGCACACCTTGCAGACGTTCACTGCACTCTTTGCAGGAATTATCAGGAAGAGAAACAATTGAAACTCATTCTTCTCTTCTTTCAGACTTCATACACTCAACATGAAATCATACACCGACACGGCATTGAAACAAATGCATAACAAAGAAAATAAAACAACTGTAAACATACCATTCAACAAGTGTATATAGTAAGCATCATAACACCATGAAAATCGAGTCAAAGCTTTATATATTAACTCAAGTGCTCCTGTACATGGGTTCTTCTCTACAGTTCTCTACTACATCTCTACAGCTTATCCAATCTGAATGATCATCCAAAAAAAAAATTAATGATACAAGGGTGAGGGTGTCTATATCTGTTTTCCCTCCTACGCTTTTAAACTGTCTAATCTATTAAATTAAATCTACCTACTTGCATTCATTACACATAAATGTCGCTACATTAGACAGATGAGAGCAATGCTCAAGATCTGTTTACAATATCTAGACACAAATGTAAGTACACTTCCCTTAGCTATTACATTAATGTACATTCATTGATCTCAAAACACTTCAAAATGTGCATTGGTGTTTTTCCAGCTGTCTCCCGCTTTTACGTTGCCTGCTTGGTTGGCTGCTTATGATGCTCCTGCATCACATGGAATTTAATTTCGGTACAATATTGACTTTGTATAAGTGAAAGAGAAAAAAAAATCCTCAAAATCACATTGCAACACCAAATAAGAGAGAGAACCAACACCAAAATCACATTGCTTCCTTTCACACTCGTTTAAAAGGTTTTGAAAGGGCGTCTCCTGAGTAGCAGTTTATGTCTTTTTTGGACTTCAGAGACTAGTATTACTAAAAAGGACAAACCTAGAGTCATCTTTAAGTTATTTTCAGAATCTCTAAACATGAAAAGCCACCGAGTTTTCCATCTCTGGACTCGTTAAAAATTACACATTGAAGGGCCCATATGGGACATAACCCTTACTTCTTTCGGTTCGTTAAACAAAAGAAGAGGAACTTACCGAAGGTGATTTATATCGAGCATGTGTTATCCTCCTCGAGCTTGTAAAAATAAAAAGAGGTACTCGTCTATCTGGATGGGGGGAAAATTTGAAGGAAGCAAGCCAAGACATTTTTTGGAATCATCACAAGTCACTCTTGCAGTCGCCCTTGAACATGACACTTTGTTTTTACATACATTTTAACCCGCTGAACCTCTACACTGAACCAATCCTCTAAGTTTCTTTACTCCTTTAGGTTACCTGACGAAAGTCACGGTGTCCATTGCATCATGTTTTGGTCTATGTCGTGTTTGTATTGTTTGTGCCTCAGTGTTCAAGGGAAGTATCCGCCTCGAGGGTCAACCATAAAAAAATTCCAGTTTCAATACCCGTGTCAGTCCATACTCATTTGAATCACCATCGTACATCTCTATGTCAGTTTAGTTTCGTTGATGAGGGATACATCAAGGCCCTCCTTCGATGAGTCTTTTCCTGTCGACTTCAACACATCATCTAGGAATTAGACTTAGAAACCAATTAGTACCTTGGAACCTGCATGCCTCAATGGCAGGTTCCTCACTTCTGACAATGGGTTTACATCATTAACCTCTGATCGGATGATTCCACGAATGTTTGACTTTATCTCATCTATTCATATTCGTTGGATTGTACTAGGGTACCTTGGGAGTCATTGACATCACTGGTGATTTCCCTCGCACTTGTTAATGGTTTACCTCAATGACCGCTAATCAAGTGGTTTTTACCATGTTAGACATCAAAACATCTATTCACATGGCTAGATTCATACCACATCGGGATTGGGAAGAAGTCCTTGGGTTAAGTGTTCACTCTAATATCTACTTTACCCAGGCTGCGAAAGGAGATCATTTGAGTATATTGATATATATACTGTCACATAGATCCACTTTGTATTGGTCCATCTCTATGTTTTGTCATCTAGTATATCCACTGTGTATCTCTTGTGGCTATGATCAGTTCATGTCGTGGAAGTATAGATCCACATTCTATCTTTGGTGGCTATACCCTTAAGTCAATATGAGTATGGATCCGCAGTGTATTTGATGGAAACCATACCTTAAAAGTTCTTTATCACTCAAGCATAGGTATGCCTACCTTGGGTTTGAAACATGTCATAACATTTGTTTGATGGTTGTTTGCAGCTTCTACCAGGTTCTACGAATCCATACCCTTGCTTCGAAAGTCTACAAAGTACTTCATCATCAGTTTCTGTCTTCTGACCTTGCACTTTGGGGGGCAATCTGTTATACGTAAAAATTACTCACTTCGATGATGTCTCATTTTCATTATCGCAAGTGTCACAAGTGTCGCAAAAATTATACTATCTTCTCACCTGTGTCACATCAAATATGACATCATAAGAACACTTGAGACACTCTCTAAGACTCATTAGAAGATGAAAATATATCTTTTGGCAAAGAGTACAAGATTTTACCTTGAGGAATTACCATGCTAAAAGTATTTTTGGAGATCGACGCTCCTCTTCCCACTTGCAAGCAGTGCTAGCACTCCTTTCCCTCTTAGCAGGGAGTGCTACAACGCTCTATGGACAACTTTGAAGGAGCTCCAATTTGTTGAGCAAATATTGGGACAAATCCCCCTTATCTCTAAGGACATCTAAGAAGCATCCGAGTTAGTTTGGCTCGAATCCAAGTTCAAGTTTGTATCTAAAAGGAATCCCACAACTGATGGACTCATTTCCTCAACTTATCCCAAGAATATCTAAGGTGGTTGAGCCTCCCAAATCCTATATAAGGAGGCATTCTCATGGTGAAAGGGAAATAATCAGTGAAAAGTATTGTCATTCTGATCGTGGAGCTTTCAAGCAAGGAATTGGACAAGGAGGACTTGGTGAGGGTGCTACATCTGCATCTACATTTGTAAGCACCTTTTTTTGTTCTCATTAATATATATGTACTTGGCATGTTTCCTTCAATTTTGTGTACATTTGCATAGGCTTCTCTCTTTTGATGAATTTAGTTTTAATCTAATATTGGTAGAATAGGAAGTATGTTTTGTCTTCATTGTCTATTGGATTGCATAATTCATTGGAGGACTTGAAGATCAAGTTCAAATCGGATCGAGCGAGGACAAACTTTATAAAAAGGTACTCATACTTTCTTCTGCTTCTTCCTTGACTAGTTTAGCTACATTTAAAGGAATGTCAGTGTTCAAAGTTAGCACCTTTTTGTCTTGGTCATAGGAGTCTAAGATCCAAGAGGACATTCACCTGTCCGTAGGGGAATTTTCATACAACACTCCTGGCCCCCCAAAAGTCCAAAAACATGTCATTTAGGGTCTCAAAATGGCCCCAGAAGTTTGGAACTCGAAAAACTGTTAAAAAACTGCCAAAATGGAAAATTGTATGTGAGCCAATTGGAAGAGGTGAGTGGCCACTGATATCCACCTCGATCATTGGTGTTCCAAGCTTACCTCTTTTTCATCCCATACAGTGCAAAGGATGCCTGGAGCTCCTCTTGCATCCATTGCTAAACGATTTTTGTTGCACCAAAAAGAATCGCATTGTTTTATGACTTCTTCATAACTCATCTTGGTTTCTTGAATGAGGAGAATACTAGGTTTTTTGAACTTAACCAAATATTTGATAGACAGAGATTTGGGTCCGTTTCCTAGACCCCTACAGTTCCAGGAGACCAAGATCATTATTTCAAAGGGTTAGAGTGGGTTCCCCCTTTACTTGTTTCACCTTCGCTTGGTTTTCTTTTGTTCTTTGTGCTTGTTCCAACCATGCCTGCCAATGTTTGTTTTGATCCCAAGAGGATTTCCTTGTTTGCTTGGTCTTTCATAACAATTAGAGATGATCATCTACTATATTTTTGTAGTTGAATTCCTTTTGATGCTCGGTAATACTATCCTTATTCTCCTAAGATTTTCATCTCTGAATTGTACCTTGCTTAAGAGAAGGCTATTTCAACATCCTTGAAAGCTTCAGTGTCTTCGATTCGGGGGTCTTTTGAGTTGATCCCCTCCAAACCAGAAATTTCAAAATCCACATGTTTGTAATCTCTTTGCTTTTGGTTTGCAGGATTCTTCACTTGTGTTTGAGGAGCCTCTTGAACCGAAGGTGGATCCTTACTGTTTATTCTCATGTTGCATTTCCCTGGAAGGGAATCTGCTTCTAAGTTCGCTAATTGAGAGAGGGATTCAAAACTTTTTTTGGATGCAATTGGTCCAAATTTTCAAGGGTTTTCAATGACTTTAGTGGGACATTTGAATCCAGTGGGACATTTGAATCCAGTGTTACAAGGTCCCACTGAAAATCGATTTTCCATCTTGAAAAATCAATCAACAACCATGAAAACATAGTCATTTCCCTGCTTGGTTGAAGGAAGGCTCGACATGTAGTCCATCAAGATGGATTCCCAGGGTCTATTGGGAGTAGGGAGGGGGTGTACATGCCTTGTTTCTTAATGGATGGTTTGGAAATGGTGCAGGTCATGCAGGACCTAATATAATTGCTGACATTCTGTGGATTTTTTTACCAATAGAAATGTTGTTGCAACACTGTCACTATTTTTTCGACGCCGAAGTGTCCTGTCACCTTACTGTAGTGAGCTTCCCAAATCATATTCGATCGCTCGCTTGATGGAGTGTAGAGATGGCCTAGATGGCACAATAACCCATCCTATAGATGAAAATCAGTGACAATTGTGTTTGTGCCCAACATATGGTAGGTAGTGGCGAAGTCATGATCTCTCTCATAGAGTTGGGTCCATCCGAAGGTCTCATGTCTGAAGGAGTGTAGCACCATGGTTAGTGCTGAAACTGGAGGTCGGTTGAGGCAGTCAATGATGTTGTTGGTCCTCCATGTCTTATACTTGATGTTGATATGGAACTGCTGCAATTATGTGGACCACTTCTAATGGCGGTCATTCTGCAATTTTCCTTGTGTCTGCATGAACCGAAGAGGCTTATGATCAGTGTGGATGAGTGTCTCCTTCCCGAGAATTTAATGTCTCCACTATCGACAAACTTGTACAATGGAGTACATCTCTTTGTCGCAAGTGGGGTAGTTACGAATAGTATCTGATAGTGTCGCACTATGATAGTCCACGAGATGTCCATGCTGAGTGAGAAATGTGATCACAACATAGTCTGAAGCATATGTCTCAATCTCAAAAGGTTGTTACAGGTTGGGTAGTGAAAGCACAGGGGATGAACACAATCACTACTTCAAATCATTGAATTCTTTTTGTTGCGACTGGTCCCACACGAATTTTTCCTTGCCATCGCCCCTGGTCACTTGGCTAAGGGCACATGCAATGTGGGAGAATCCCAACATGAACCTGCGATAGAAATTGGCAAGGCCTAATAAGCTCTGAAGCTCAGTGAGTGTGGTATGGGTTGGTCAGTCATGAATGACCTGGATCTTGGCTAGATTGATATGCACCCCATGCTCATCAACAATGTAGCCATGTACTAGACCTTGTTCATGTCGAAGGAGCATTTTTACAAATTTTCATATAGATTGTGGTGCCGCAGAGTGTGCAAAACCTGTTGCATGTGCTACAAGTGTTCTTCCCAATTCTTGTTGAAGATGAGGATGCCATCCAAATACACCACCACAAAGGAATTGGTGAAAGGATGAAATATATCTTCCATCATCCTCATGAAAGTTGTTGGGGAATTTGTCAAGCCAAAGGGCATGACCAACCATTCAAAAAGACCTTCTTTGGACTTGAAGGCAATATTCCATACATCGATTTGCTCTGTTGGAACCTGGTGGTAGTCATACTTCATATCAATCTTACTGACGTATTTGACCCCCTTGAGTTGGTCAAGGAGATCGTCAATTTAGGGAATTTGGTACCAATTCCTGACTATGATTTTATTTAGGGCACGATAATCAATGCAGAGTCGCCATGTCCTGTATTTATTCTGCACAAGCACGATTGAGCTTCCACAAGGTGATGATCTTGGGAGGATGTGCCCCTTTTCGAGCAACTCTTGGATCTGGCACTTGATTTCCTCATTTTATGACAAAGAGCGGCAATAGATTGGCCCATTGGGTTGGGGTGCACTAGGGGTTAGATCAATCGAGTGCTTAAACTAACAGTGTAGAGGTGCCCCAGTGGGTGAGGAGAAGATGTCTCTGTATTCTTCCACGAACTTATCTACTTGCTTCTACTGTGTGGAGAAACCTGTCACGGAGGCCATGGATGTGGCTGCAACCTTCTAATCACTTTGAGCACGAATCACGAAAAAGACAAACTTACCAGTCTTAGAGATGACCTTCCTACATTGTTTGGCATGGATCAAGGAAATGGCGGTAGATGGGACTACCTCAGATATCCTGTATAATTTCCTATCCAAAGTAATAATAAAACTATGAGGCCTAGACTCATATAAAACATGATGTTTCCACAAATAAGGTTAGCCCAAAATAACATCAAAAACTTCAAGGGGGGAAACATCACACAATACCTCATCTTTGGGGGGCTTGATGTCACAGTCTAGGCGTCATTGTTGGCTGATGTGGATATCACTCCCTTGGTGGAGCCATCCAATGGTGTACGGTTATGGGTGTGGTGTTTTCAACAGAACCAACCGCTTGACAACCTTCATTGAGATGGGGTTCTTCTAGCTACCACTATCAACGATTAAGTTCATCGGAGTACCTTTCACCCACATATGTGAATGAAAGAGTCGCTCACCTTCCCCAGGTTCATCAGGTTCATCAGGTTGGACCTTGGTGGTGGTAGCAATGGTGACACCGAGTTGGAGCCTTCATCTAATTCAGAGGCTTTCACCTCGGCCACCAATGACTCCTTTGAGCGACATTCAGCTGTGTTATGCCAGGGGATCTTATGGAACTCACACCATTTCCCAGTTTCTTTCTTTTCTTCCCATTGTCCTTATTTGTTTGCGGTTTGGAATGGTTTTCCTGAAGCTATCCATCCTTGCTCTTCCCTTTGTTCTGCAAGTTGGGGCCGCCTTTGCCCTTCTTTTTCTGTGAGGGGTTTGCAGACCCGATCTTTTGTGTCTTTTGTTTAAGCTTTTGCTTGATTTTGACAACACATCGATAGGCCGCACCCAAGGACGCAATGTCCAGAAACTCCATTTCTGACTGGATGTATCTATGCAGACCGTCGTGGTACTTGAGCACTAGATTTCGTTCATAGTCTTTGATACCCAACATGGTGCACAAGGTATGGAAGACATTGGTGAACTCTAGCATTGTTTGGTCCCTTTCTTGTTGCAGTGTGGTCCATCTTGTGTATAAGTTCTCATAACTTCCAACAAGGTAGTATTGTTCCTTAATAACATCCCTAAAGGAACCCCAAGAGGGTGCAACTACAAATAATGTAGGTCCCTATGTTTCCTTTTTCGCACAGAAAGTCTCCCACCAATCTTTGACATGGGGGACAACCTTAGGGAGCGCAAATGTAATCTTTTCTATATCGAAAATGTTTTGGACAGAAAAATACCCTTCTAGAAGGTTTAACCATTTGTCTACAACATCCACATCTATTTGACCTTAAAATATAGGAATATCAACATTGATATGCACCATGAAGGAGGCAGTGCCTCCGCTTGAGGAAGATGCATCGATTGTTGGCAGTTGTCGAAGGATTTGCGTAAAGTTATCCATCATCTCGTTCCTTTGTCGCGAGAGGGATTCCTCGAGAAACAGTTTAAAGGGATCTCCTACCCCATCGTTTCTCTTTTCTTCCCCCATGGGTTACCTTCGAGTTCGGTGAGATCGATCTTGCAAAGGATCAACTAGTTCAAGTCGCAACTACTTATACCCTGACCTCATTGGGGACATGTACAGAGAAACAAATGAAGAGCTAACCGCTCTGATACCACTGATCCAGATTTATGAGCAGAATGAAATGAAACAAAAATCTATAACATTAACACAGATATACAGAGAACAATAACATAGATACAATGGAACTTAACTTCTATTCAATAAAGAAATCTGTTGAAACTGTAAAATGCAGAATGAAAACAAGCTTGCTCAAATGGTGGTAGTTAATATCTGAGAAGAGATGTGGAAGCTACGCGCATTCATATGAGCACATTACAATGAGGCCTCTAGGCCTTTTTAGCATCCAAAAGTAATCAAAAAACCCTAGAAATCCAAAAACCTGACCCTAGGAGATCAAGCGTCAAAATTTATGTGGGCCCCGATGGGGTAAGTTGGTACATCAACTTCCTGGGGTCGTAAATTTTGTATACGATCTCTGTTTTAGGCGTTTGATACCTCGTTGAAAATATCTATCCGAGAAGTACAACTTCCTTCAAGGGTCATTGTATATCATTAAAAACACATGGCCCCCCAAAATTCCAAAAAACTGTCATTTAGGGCCTCAAAATGGCCTCAAAAATTTGGGACTCGAAAAACTGTAAAAAAACTGCCAAAATGGAAAACTGTATGTGAGCCAGTTGGAAGAGGTGAGTGGCCATCAATATCCACCTCGATCATTGGTGTTCCAATCTTACCTCTTTTTCATCCCATACAATGCAAAGGATACCTGAAGCTCCTCTTGCATCCATTGCTAAACGATTGTTGTTCTGCCAAAAAAATATCATTGTTTTATGACTTCTTCATAGCTCATATTGGTTTCTTGAATGAGGAGAATACTAGGTTTTTTGAACTTAACCAAATATTTGATAGCCAGAGATTTGGGTCCGCTTCCTAGACCCCTGCAGTTCCAGGAGACCAAGATCATTATTTCATAGGGTTAGAGTGGGTGCCCCCTTTATTTGTTGCACCTCCGCATGGTTTTCATGTGTTCTTTGTGCTTGTTCCAACCATGCTTGTCAATGTTTGTTGTGATCCCAAGAGGATGTCCTCGTTCACTTTCTCTTTCCTAACTATTAGAGATGATCGTCTACTAGATTTTTGTGGTTGAATTCCTTCTGATGCTTGATCATCTTGTCCTTCTTATCCTAATATTTCCATCTATGAATTGTACCTTTCTTCAGAGAAGACGATTTCAACATCCTTGAAAGATTCAGTGTCTTCGATTCGGGGGTCTTGTGATTTAATACCCTCCAACCCAAAAACTTCAAAATCCACCCGTTTGTACTCTCTCTGTTTTTGGTTTGTAGGATTCTTCACCTGTGGTTGAGAAGCCTCTTCAATCGAAGGTGGATCCTTACTGTTTATTCTCATGTTGCATTGGCCTGGAAGGGCATCTGATTTTGAGCTCGCTAACTGAGAGAGTGTTTCAAAATTGTTTTGGGATGCAACTGGTCCAGATTTTCGAGGGATTTCAGCGGCTTTAGTGGGAGATTTGAATCCAGTGTTACAAGGTCCTATTGAAGTGGAGGGCACTTTATCCCCAACATTTCCAAACATGCGAGAAACTACTTTCCATTGATCTTCTTTCCTAGTGTTAGCTAGGTTTGGATATGCCTTCTTATGGTTCTGCGCGAAATGTCCATACTCATGAAAAATATTGCATTTGAAAGGAAGTTGTTCATAGTCGAGTTGTTGGATGTGCTTCCAATTGTTTAAAGAGATCATTAATGCTTCACAGATTGCTTTTTCCAGATCGACCTCAACATAGATTCTTGTGCATGAGAATATATTCTCCTTTGTCTCAACACGATCTATGTAACGACAAATGGAATTGCCAATACAACGAAATTCATCATCATTCTAGCAATGAAGGGGTAAATGGGGAAAGTGAACCCACACTAGAACTGCTGAGGGCACATCATTCTCTTGGATGAAATATGGCGTCCATTTATTTAAATACATTCCTTTGGCGCCCAACAAATAGGGTCCGCTTTTGAATATTAAATATATGTTTGTTTGTTTTTCAAAGAGAAATGTGAAGAACCCTCGGCCACATAAATAATGAGAGATTGATCTTTTGATGAGAGGCTTCCAGTTCTTTTCTATCCATGTAGCAACCATCCTAGGATGTGGCCATATTCCTGTAAATTGATTGATTAACCCTCGATCGGCCAAAGCTATGACTTTTCTTCTTGTTGAGGTGGGAGGGAGGACAACTTTTGGCATTTCTTCCAGCTTCTTGGCAAATTGAGTGGGATGATTCTCAACAGATTTCACTGAAGAGGTCACCATTGCTTGGAAGGCTCTGAC
>SNQJ01S0305199.1:0-10175 GCA_010110895.2 Picea sitchensis | reverse complement strand
CGCAAGACTAGAAGCTATCAAAATGTTTTTGGAATTTGTGTGTTTCAAAAACTTCAAATTCTATCAAATGGATGTCAAGTCATCCTTTCTAAATGGAAATCTAGAGGAAGAAGTTTACATTGAACAGACGGAAGGGTTTTTATTATAAGAAAATAAGGATCATGGTGCAAATTGAAGAAAACACTTTATGGGATAAAGCAAGCCCCGAGAGCATGGTATTCAAGGCTTGATAAATATCTACAACAACAAGGTTTCAAAAGACGAATTGCAGACAACAATCTCTGCATCAAGACAAAAACTGAAAATCAATTAATTGTTGTGGTTTGTGTAGATGACATCATTTTTGCATGTAGTATAAACAAAATGTGCCAAGAGTTTGCAAAGGAAATTCAAAAGGAATTTGAGATGTATACGATTGGTGAACTATCATTCTTTCTTGGTTTACATATTTCTCAATCGGAAGAAGGCACATTCATTTCAAAAATAAAGTGTATCAAGGAAATGTTGAAGAAATTCAAAATGGAAGATTGTGCACCAGTCAACACACCCATGGTCACAGGTTATAAATTAACCAAAGATGATGAATCTCCATAAGAAAATAAAACATTGTATAGGTCAATGATTGGCATCATATTACATGTGATGGCATCAAGGTCAGACAATATGCAAGCAGTAGGATTGGTTGCACGGTTTCAAGCTGCACCAAAAGAAACACATGTGCGAGCAGTGAAAAGAATATTCAAATATTGATCTGGATTATTTTCGGCACAAAATTAGAGCAGAGATATAATAAAGAAATATACAAAGATATCTCAGATACCTAATAATATAATAGAAATGTATCAGAGATGCAACCATAAACACAGAGATACAGTAATATACAATTTCTACTAATGACAGAAAATGTACAAAGACTGTAAAATTACAGAGTGAAAGACTCGCTAGAATGGTGGCAGCTTATCATTGAGAAGAGATGTGATGGCTACTCGCATTTGCAAGAAGATGATTTTTACAATGAGGATATAAGGGCCTTTTTAACATAATTAAAATCCAAAACCCTAACCTCGAAAGATGAAAAGCCAAAAGGTTTGCGGGCCTCGATGGGGGTAGTTGATACGTCAACTTCCTAGGGGTGTAACTTTTGCATACGATCTTCGTTTGGGGCACTCGATACACCGTTGGAAAGTTCTAACCGAGAAGAATGATTTTTGGGCCCGTGGAATAGGTGGGTGGCCACTAATATCCACCTGGATCAATCCTCCCTCTTTAGGAAGCAATGGTCTCCATTACGTTGAGTTCTCGGGGGAGAGGGGGAAGCGTTTGTTGAATCTGAATCTTGGTAAGCTACTTGCCTTCCTGGAGAAGTTGTGTTTCTTAGCTTGTTGAAGGTTGTCATGAACCTTTGGTTGGAAGTGTTGGACCTTTTTAACCAGTATGGTTACATGAGATGACTATGTACATAAATAATCATTGCGCTTTGCTGCAATCTTGTCAATCTACTTCTTTTGGATATAAGGTGCTTGTACCGAGGCTGTAGTGGTTGCAGTGTCCTTCTGTGCACCTTTTGAATAGATTGTGAAAAAGTTGAATTTTGTAGTATGAGATACTACCTTGCAACACTATTTAGGTGGGACAATAGATGGAACTACATATGGTATTTTATAGAGATGACCCCCCAAAGTAACAATGACACTACGGGGTCGAGACTCATAAATAGCATGGCGCTTCCACATATATGGCTTGCCCAAGAGAAAATCACAAACATCCAGTGGGGAAACATTACATAATACCTCATCCTTGAAGGTTTGGATGTCGTATGACAATTGACACTGTTAGTTGACACAAAGATCTCATCCCTGGCGAAGCCACCCGATCTTGTATGGTTGCGGGTGTGGTGTTGTCGACAATCCCAATTGTTTGATGACCTTTGCTGAGATGAGGTTCTTTCAGCTTCTGCAATCAACGATAAAATGCAGTGGTGTCCCCTTCACCCACATCTATGAATGAAAAAGGCACTCCCCCTCTTTAGGATCTGTTGGTTCTTCTTGTTGAATTGCTACAGTCGCGACAATAACAGTGGGATATGCATCAATGATCTTTCTTCTGACAGTATTTTCTGAATTAGATTCTGAATCAGGGTTTGGCTCCTTGTCTTTGATCTCGACCACCAATGATTGTTTTGAGCGACATTTGTCGGTGTCGTGCCAGGGGATTTTGTGGAAATCGCACCATTTTCCAGTGTCCTTCTTCGTCTTTCTATGACCCTTCTTTTCATGTGGCTTGGAATGATTTCCAGGAGGCTATTTGTTAGGCTCGTCTTTATCATAATTTGGTTATTGTGGATTTGCAGACCCGAACTCTTGTTTGTTCTGGTGCTTAAATTTATGCTCGATTTTAAAACCATATCGATAAGCAACACTGAGTGATGATATGTTTAGAAAATCCATTTCAGTTTGCATGTATCTGTGTAGAGCCCCGAGGTATTTCAAAACCAAATGTCGTTTGGAGTCTTTGATACCCAGCTTGGTGCGCAAGGTATGGAAGGTATTGGTGAACTCTGAAATTGCTTAGCCCCTCTCTTGCCGCAGTGTGGTCCATCTCATGTATTGGTCCTCATAGTGACCAATAGGGTAATATTATTCCTTTACCGCATTCACACAAAAAATCCCAAGTTGGATTGACCCCATATATTCCAAACTCCTCTGTGGAACTTCAATCCCAGTAAGTTTCCCACCAATGTTTAACATGGGGGAGATCCTTAAGGAGTGCAAAGGTGATCTTTTCCCTGTCGGAAAAATGGTGAACAGAGAAATAGCGTTCTACCAGATTTAACCATTTGTCCAGGGCATATGCATCTCTCTATCCTTCAAATACAAGAATATAAAAATTAAATTGTAACTTGAAAGGTGAGGTTCCTCCAAAGTGGCTTCATGATGAAGATGCGTCGATTGTTATCGGCAGGTGTTGAAGGATGTGGGAAAAATTCTCCATCATTTCATCCCTCTGTCGCGTGAGAGCTTGCTTAAGCAACAGATTTATAAAATATTCTGCTTCATCGTTTTTCTTTTCTTCCGCCATGGAGGGTTTCTTGGGTGTGAGAGAGAAGTTTTCATCAAGAGAGACAAGCTCGAGACCCAACTTTCTATACTTGGACCTCGTCGGGGACATGCACTGAAAAACGATCAAGAGCAGCCTACTCTGATACCACTGATCCAGATTATTTTCAGCACGAAATGAGAGCGAAGATATAATAAAGAAATATACAGAGATATATCAGATATCCAATAATATAATAGAAATGTATCAAAGATGCAACCATAAACACCGAGATACAACAATACACAATTTCTATTAATAAGCGAAAATGTACAAAGACTGTAAAATTACAGAGTGAAAGACTCGCTAGAATGGTGGCAGCTTATCTCTGAGAAGATATGTGATGGCTACTCGCATTCACAAAAGGATGATTATTACAATGAGGCTCTAAGGGCCTTTTTAACATAAGTAAAATCCAAAACCCTAACCCTTGAAGATGAAAAGCCAAAAGGTTTGCGAACCGCGATGGGGGTAGTTGATACATCAACTTCCCGGGGGCGTAACTTTTGCATACGATCTCTGTTTGGGGCGCTCGATACATCGTTGGAAAGGTCTAACCGAGAAGAACGATTTTAGATTAGCCCAAGCCAATTATTTTACTAATAGCTTGGCCCCAAATTCCCAAAAAAAATCGTTTAGGGCCTCAAAACAACCCCGAAAGTTTGGAACCCGAAAAACTATCGAAAAACTTCCAAGATGGAAAACTGTTTTATGGAAAACTGGGATTTCATGGATTTCTCTATTATTTGTTTTTAAAACCATACCAATATAAAAGTCATAGAGTGCGGTACTAGTTACAAGCCATGAAATCCCACGAAGGTAAAGATGATAATGTACTTCAAAGGTGATAGTTCATTCTCACATTCATTTGTAATCTCTTAAAAATGAAATTGTATTAAGATGCTTGCCATGCAAAACCAAGGTCGAAGATACCATTGGTATCCAAAACCCAAAAGTATTTTACTTGTTACTAATCAAGGACATATGATAATTTGATTTTACATCCATTCGCAATCGTTCACCAACTTATAAATGTCCACACACAACACAAAGTCATGCTTAAAACACGCATACAACATGCAAACATAATAGATCCAGCATCCAAAATTATTGTAGCAGAGTAAAACATTGGATGCTAGAAGATTCCAAAGTGCTCATACATATCAAAGTTGTTTAAATAACCATAAGAAGGACAACCAAGGATCATTATCCAACCACCAGCGCAATCTTAAAATTCAAAACCCTTGACTAACAACAACAGAGTATTTCCAAGCAAATGAAAATGCGAAAAGGTGGTATACCTGAGGAGGGAAAACCAATGGAGAGTGCAATAAATCTCATTTACTTCACGTCGCCTCCACAATCGAATGGTTGGAAACCAAAACTTACCAACTCTTCCACAATAACCATTAAGCAATAAAAATTCACACAGTGGAACACATTCAATGCTAGCTCGGACTCGAAATTCAAGATCTGTACTATAGTATCCATGCATTCAAAGCTATCAAACTTGCAATAATAACATATCTCAACAACCAATATCTATANAACCATTAAACAATCACAATTCACACGGTGGAGCACATTCAATGCTAGCTCGGACTCGAAATTCAAGATCTGTACTATACTATCCATGCATTCAAAGCTATCAAACTTGCAATAATAACATATCTCAACAACCAATATCTATACCATATTCACAAGGCATGACAATATATCTCCTCTTATTTACCAACAATACCAATCGCATAATCCAACATTATGTCATATGATAATTATATCATATGTGAACTTTGTCATAAGTCGAGTTTATCAATACAACAACCTCGTATGATATTGAACCTTTATATGATGACCAATGTTGCTATATGATAAATTTGTATAAGAAAAACTTAACCATCCCTTTTGATATGTCATAAACCTATGACAACAAGTTTAGAGCATTGTAATTGCAATTAATATAACACTTATGTGATGGATTTTCATCCTCTTTTCTTTTGATATGCGACGATTTTCCTGGCGCAATGAATTATAGGGGGAATTGCAAAATTTCATCAATAAATTATTCATGCATAGAATACAAAAAGGCAATCATAATTCCAATCAATTGCTTTGTGACTTGCAAATTTTAAAGGAGCGAAATCAACTTAACATGTTTCTCTTTAAGGAGTCGCACCTACTAGTTATATATTATAATAGATAAACTCTATATAGTATGTGCATTGCAATCCTTTTCATGCAACATTCAATTGCACTTTTTGCGTCGACAACTAGTGACTCTAAAGAAATCTGCTTGCAACAGATTAGAACTCATGAACTTTGGTTTTGATGAAATCAACAGGGGTGGATAGTGAAAAGTGATAGAAATGGACCAAAATTCTCGAGTACAAAAAGTTATACAACAGGAGGAAATAAAAATGGAATTTAAATGATACATGTAATGGGACTTCATAGAGAAATTCATGGAAAGTGATATATATGAGGGGGTTTCGTCTTGTTTGTATAATAAACGTAGAGACAATAGAATTTACTTGGATAAATAGTTTTTACTGAAGCTTTGGCTTTGCTGCAAAATCTATTATGAAAATTATCCGATATGCTCTTATTCAAAAATAGTATGGAGGGTAGAAAGGGAAAGGAGAAAAAGGAGAGAGTCATGACCGTCAAGTTTCTAGCAAAGCATGTAATTGAAGGTACATGATGTTATTTCATCCAGCATTAAAAAGAAAAGAGAACCATAATATCTTTGTTGTGTGTTCAGTTTGAAAATTGACTGACAATGTTTGCAAACAATGATCTATCTAGTGACCTGACCAATCCAGTTGACTCTATCTCAACAAAAGGGATTCAAACCAGAAAATCCAAACCAAGACGATATATAAAACAACAAACTATACTCAAAAGCAAGCAAAACAAGTATGTACAGAAAACAAAAGTATTTACAAAGCATTGAATCTCAATCAATAATCAATTTGGTTTGACATAGTGCTTAAGATGAGGACCATTTGTATTGTAAGAAAATAATCGCTCATCCATTTCCTTTAATAAATGTGAATTGGTACCAAGGACATAGGTGATTTTGAATGGACCTAGCCATAACTTCTGAAACTTGGAATGTCTTCCTCTCTCCGCATGAGCTGAATCCCAAAGTAACACTTTCTCATCAATCTTAAAATCAACAAATTTAGTCTTTTTATTGAAATATTTCTTAATTGTTTATTGCCTTCTCTTTAAATTATCTAGAGCATGACTTCTATGTTCTTCTAAAGAGAGTAAGGCATTCATTCTCTAAGATATATCAGTTGAATTTAGTTCTTCAACTTCTAATGTCAAACGTAAAGAGGTAAATTCTAGTTCAATTGGCATAATAGCTTGTTGACTATACAACAACTGAAATGGGGTATGGCATGTGCTAGAATTAGTAGTAGTACGATCTGCCCAAAGTGAAAAATTGAGAAGTATGTGCCATTGATGTGGCTTATGCTCTATAATATTTTTCAAGATCTTGACCAAATTCTTGTTAGTTGACTCAACCTACCCATTTCCTTGAGGGTAATAGGCAGAGGAAGTGAAGTGTTTGACACCAAACTTACTAAGAAATTGAGTAATCTTTGCAGAGATGAAAGTTGGTCCATTATCTAAAATGATTTCGAGGGGAAGACCAAACCGAGAAAAGATATTCGATTCCAAGAAAGAGATCACTTGTTCATCTTGAGCATGTCTAA
Organism: Picea sitchensis; assembly: GCA_010110895.2. Classification (NCBI taxonomy): domain Eukaryota; kingdom Viridiplantae; phylum Streptophyta; class Pinopsida; order Pinales; family Pinaceae; genus Picea; species Picea sitchensis. The sequence continues at coordinate 3,354 of SNQJ01S0305199.1, read as the reverse complement.
GAGGTACAACTTCAATCCACTTTGTGAAGTAATATGTAGTTGTTAATATATAAACATGGCCTACAGAAGATGATGGGTTAATAGGACCAATGAAATCTAAACCACGTTTAGAAAAGGGAAAATCAGGAAGGATGGGTTGTAAGGGCATGGCAAAAAAATGTTTTTTACCAACGAACTTTTGGCATTTATCACAAATCCTTGTAAATTCATAGAAATCTCTAAAAATGGATGGCCAGTAATAACCAATCCTAAGGATTTTAAAACGAGTGGCATTAGCATCAAAATGACCACCAATATGAACAATAGATGTTGTTGATCCGTGAAACTCATTTAATATTTTTTGGGTTGCGTTATCATCTATGCATCGTAGCAACAACCCATCAACAGACCTTCTAAACAAAGATTCTCCTAAAATGAGGTACTTAGAAGCTTCAAGATGAAGCCTCCTTCATTGATGAGGGTTCAAGTGATCCAGACACCTTTGAAATTGAAAGTAATGAATGAGATCTTTATACCAGGGATGTTCAAAAAGATTAAGATTTTGGTTTTCAATATAAAACAATGTTGATAGTGTATTATCTTTGTCTTTAGAAAATTCACTTGGTTCAGGATGTTGAGCTAAGTGTAGGGATAAGTCACATCCCTTGATCATTTTGGATATCATGATCGTCAAATCATGCTCTTAGATTTTTGCAAGCCAATGTGCAAGCTTACTTGAAAGATTCGTTTGTGAAAGTAAAAACTTGACAGCAGGCAAAGGGACTTTTACCAGCGTGTGCTTGCCTAGAATAAAGTGGTGAATTTTTTTCTATAGCTTTAACAAGAGTGAAATCATGCTTTTTGATGTAAGAATATTTGATTTCATCATCTTATAAGCTCTGACTCTTTTTTCATTATTTTGATCATCGTTTTGCATAAGAATTGCAGAAATTGCTTCTTCTATAGCGTTTGTATATGTAATGAAGTCTTTTTCAAAGTATAGTTTCACCAAAATAGGTGCATAATTGATTACTTTCTTGATCTTTATGAATGCCTTTTTGACATCATCTGTCCAAGAGAAAGGATGATCATGTTTTAGCATACTATGAATTGGTTTAACTATGACAACGAAATCAGGAACAAACCTCCATACAAAATTTATAGTGCCCATAAAAGCTTGATTTTTTTTCTTAGATGTAGGGGCAGGGAGATTATGGCAAACCTCTCAGGATATATGCTTTACCTGAATCTGAAACAATATGACCAATAAGTTTACCTTGGGTGACACCGAAAATAGACTTCGAAGGATTCAAAGGAATGCCAAACTTTCTACATCACAAGAAGACTTTTCAAAGATGATCAAAATGATCTAATCGGGTTTTGGAATAAACTGTTAAATCATCAAGATAAACCAGAATTATCTAACTGATAATATCATCAAAAGATAAATGCATAGATTTTTGAAAAGTGGCACCTGCATTAGACAAGACAAACAACATTCAGTCATAGGCAAAAGTGCCCAGCGGGTTGTAAATGTGGTTTTCTATTTATCGATCCTCTTGACTTTAATTTGATTATAACCAGAGAAATCATAAAGTGAGGACATCCTTTTTTATCCTGCAACTTGTTGTAAGATCATTTACATGTTGGGAAGTGGAAAGTTGTCTTTTACACTTGCTCTATTTAAAGCACGAAAATCAACACAAAGCCTAATTTGACTTGTTTTCTTCAGGACGGGAACAAGATTTGATACCCATTCAAAATACTTAACTGGAAAGATTATATGAGCATTTAGGAGTTTTTCCACTTATTTTCTTATTGTAGCTTCAAGTGCAGGATTCACAGGTCTATGTCTTTGCCTAACTGGCTTTGCCCCTTCTTTAATCGGAATGGCATGTTGTATAATATTAGGATCAAAACCACAAAGATCCTCATAAGACTAGGCAAAAACATCACAAAATTCTTGGAACAAGTCCATGAATTTCTTCTTCTCTTCATCAGAACATTTAACACCTATTTTGATAATATTTGGGGATTCAGGGGTTCCAATGTTCACAGGGATAGTATCCCCAACTTTTCTTTTAGACTCCTCTTCTTTATTATTTTCTTTATTGCTTACATCATTCATCGAGAATGTACTCTCAAGAGGAGTCAAGCCCTTAGAAAGTTTATCGTTTTCAAGGGAAATAATCTCTTTATGCTTATAAGGTTCATTCTGTAAGAAGGCACATATGCCTTCATGATCTGGAAAAACTTGCCAAGATTCTACGTTATCAAGAATATGAGGTCGATAAAGAGACATAAACGTACAATCTGGTCTCTGAGGTAACAACTACCTTGCAGGTGAGGTTGCTAAAAATAGCTAACCTGTCAGCCATAGAATTAAGTTCTCTTTTAATATTAGTGATGTTGAAAGACATTAGATTTGAGATTAATACCCAAACATCTTGGGTGTATCTTTTAAGTAACGTGTTGGTGGGCTTGTATATTTTCCCGACTAAATTCATAACAAATTATGAATCACCAAAAACAATAAGATGACCACGTCCAATATTATAAGCATTTTCAATGCCTAGAATTAAGGTTTCAAACTCAACAACATTATCCGTACATGCAAATTCTAATCTATAGGAAAATTTCTAAATTTTTCCTACATGAGAGTATAATATAATACCTGTCATGTTACCTTTGTTTGAACATGCACAGTCAAAGTGTTAACCGCCTATCCAACTAGGGGGTTAACTCCATGTGACATGAAGAGATGCATCATCCTATGCTCATTTGTCGAAGACGATTTGATTCTACGGGGCATTTTTGGCCCCAACACTTCTTTTTGTAACTGGAATTTTTGCACCCCTGCATGGGTCAATAATGTAATAGGTCTGCATTGGTCATAGTTAGGTCAGTTACCTTGGGATCGATTCATTGGGAGAGTATAATTCCTCCAAAGTGGTGAAGGGTGTTCTAATGAGCTTATCCTCTGGTAACTATTGTTTAGGAATGATGTAAATGACCATGCATGGCATCTTAGAAAGTTTCGCGGAATTCCTTCGAGTCTGAATTAGTTTTTTTTTTTAATTAATTAATTTTTAATTAAATTTCCCTAAGTTTGGAGGTTTAATTATTTAATTAATCAATTATTTTTAGCAAAAATTGGAAAAACTAGGACCTTTGACTTTTGATAGGGGTATTTGTGCTCAAAAGAAATGGAATGAGACCCCCTACACCCATGGACCAAGTTTTAGCTCAGTCGGACAACTTTTGCTATGGGTTTGTCCACCCGGAGTGTCAGTCAGTCAAAAACAACAATTTTAATTGCTAAGTCCAAACATGGCAAAAATGTAATTTTTGTAATAATGAGTTAAAAGGATGATG
>SNQJ01S0305191.1:0-10176 GCA_010110895.2 Picea sitchensis | reverse complement strand
ATTATTAACATATTATCAAAAAAAACATTTAAATAAATTTGTAGCTTAGGTAATATGCCCGACATCACTTTAGTCCTCCCACAGGCCTAGCTCAAGTCCCGTCAACTAGGTCCTGTGGACGCCCACGGGACCTAGGCCAAGCCCGGGGAGGGGTTGATGCGATGTCGATGTCGGGCATCGCCTCAACCCCCTCGTGGGCTTGGCCCAGGTCCCACTAATATTATTATATTATAACCATGTTATAATATAACATTGTTATATTATAACATTGTTATATTATAACAATGTTATATTAAAACATTCTTACATTATTAACATATTATCAAAAAAACATTTAAATAAATTTGTAGCTTAGGTAATATTAATGTTTTTGTTAATTTGTTTTTGTTTTAGATGTATTTTTTTTAAATATTTTATTGAATTTTGATTATTTTTCATTTTTTTTTTTAATTTAATTTTTCTTTTTTTAAGTTTGAAGGGATTTTGTCCTCTTCCTTTTAACAAAAAAAAACATGTTTTTGTTTTTTAAATTATTGTTTTTCGGGGAAATTTTAATTTTTTTTCATTTCTTTCTAGTTTTTCTTTGTTTTTCACAATTTTGTTCACTCATAAAATTTCTTAGCTCATATGTTTTGAATATGTTCAATATGACAATACTTTTAATAAATTTTATTTATCTTTTATTCAATGTAATTTGTATTTACTATTTTATTATTAAAAGTAAAAAATTATTAAAAAGTGAGGTTGAATTTTTAAACTATGTTGTGATATTTTCATAGCATTATGTATTACCTTGTACTTTGCATGATAATAACATTTAAAAAGTAAACATTTAAGGGTTTCTTTTATAATTTTGTTTACAATAATGATGAGTTCTCTTACCACATTATAAAAATGTGTCATTTTCATACCCCAATTTTAGAATGGGTGCTACTAGTACAAGTATTTTTCAATTTGATGGTTGATTTTGAGGTTTTGGTTTTAATGGTACCAAGTGATAAAAATACAATTTAAAATGATCTCAAAATTTAACGTTTTGAAAATAAAATAAAAATTCAAAAACATCTTATTTGTTTTTAAGTGTTGATTTTAAGGTTTTTCTAAGCTACTGTCTATGTTTTGAAGACCATGTTTGAAAAATGTTGTAATTTTGACCCCGTTTTAAAAAAAATGGTGCTACTAGTAGCACCACTTTTTTATTTGAGAGTTGATTTTGATGTTTTTCATGTAAAAATATAGGTTTTTTGGACCAGAGTTCTCGTTTTGAGGTCATAGTTCTCATTAAGTTGGTAACTATGTTTCGTTCCATCGCTTGATCTTGTAGCATGGGGGTGCACCATAGAATATCGTTCTCCTTCATTTTTCATATAGATTTTATAGAAGGAAAGGTGGCCATTAATAACAATAATGTAGTCCAAATAGTTAGACCAAAATAGTTAGACCAAAGGAAAAAGCTAAATGGTAGGATGGAAAAAAAATGTTAAGGAAGCCTTAATGGAAACCACGTACCGTAATCATCAGTGACAAAATATGTATGTACACCATGGAAGCTCGAAAAGGGCCTTGCGGCGAAGTGTATTATGGCCAATCTATGCAGTCAATTTCACTTCAAATTATCACTTAAGATTCATACATCATGAGGTCAAGTGTGCAGAATGTGGCCACGTCCGGAACCATGTGCTACATCTGTTAGATATCCCTCCATAACATTGCAATAATGGTTAATTAGATAGCTTAAGAACTGGTGTGTCATCCTAAATAGGATGATATGTGCATGTGTGTGCAATAATGCAGAAGGAAACACTTTTTTTTAAGGATGGTGGACAAATGTCTCTCCACTTTTTTCGGATGGTGGCATCTTCGTTGACAAATGTGCCCCCTATTCGATGCTTTAATCATTTTGTCTTTTGACATCCTCCAAATTTATGTTACTAAAGTATTGTAATAATACTTTGTTTTAGCTATGATAATTATGTCAACCATTTCAGTGCAAATGTAGGGGAATATCGTAATAATAATACTTTGTTTTCTATATAATAATTATGTCAACCATTTCCATGCAAACCTAGGGGATGAACAAAATGGGGTCATTCTTAGGCTGACATAACTTAAATTCACCAAATAAGTTTGTATCAGAACTTAGTTCTAATCAGATTTCCCCAAATATGGTAGATATGGTATCCATGGAAAATCAATATGGTATTCGGGGAAATTGAAAAAATGTTAAGGGAGATTCATTCTCATCCATTCAAATTAGAAAACGAAGAAGAGATTCAAGTCATAAACCAACCCTTCTCCTATTATATATTAATTATTTAATTTAATTTAATTAATTAACTATTAATTATTTAATTTAATTTATTATATATTAATTATTTAACTTAATTTAATTAATTAATACGGAGGAAGGTAACACTGAGTGGCTTATCTCACTTTTTTATCTTTTACAATTGGCAACTAACTCGAGGAAATTCTTCCGAATGCGATGGGGTAATAATTTTGGCAAGCTAAAATTGATTTAGTAATCGAAAATTATCAACACAGAAATTTGTTTTTTAATTAAGCTCATAGACATATACGTGTTGACAATGTCAAGTTTAATAATATTTTAATCACAAAGATGGTTTTTATGGAAACTATTTAGTATTTCTAGAATAATAATATTAGTTTGATAATATCGGATCGGATTATTTACTGCAACAAATGTGGTTTTTTTGGTTCTTGGTTTACACGGCGTCGATTAGAAATTTTTCATGTACTCGGAAAATTTACATTCTGAAAAATACACATACGGACATGCATTTAATCTATCATACCTCCCCTACCCATTTAATCTATCATACCTCCCCTACCCAGGAGGGACCGAGCAAAAGAGATATATCAAAATACCCTATCAAGAAGTAGATATATCAAGAAGTGTTATTTCTTAATACATTCACAACAATGACTAATGGCCTTTGTTTCAAAAATATGGACAACAATGACTAATGGCCTTTGTTTCAAAAATATGGACAACAATGACCAAAGAGTAGCTCTGCTAAAAGACTCTGATATTGTCCAAAAACCAAAAGGATTGTCTGCCATGGAAACACTACACTCTTTATATACCAAATGATATAAACCCGTATATCAACAACCCAAAATATGGCAAACATTCCAAGTTGTGTCGAGGAGCCAATAGCGTGAGACCTGTAAAATATGGCAAACATTCCCAGTTGTGTCCAGGAGCCAATAGCGTGAGACCTGTATTATATAAAATGTATGCATGGTTCAAGAGAAAAATCTCACTGTCAAAAAATGCCATGAAATATAACTAAAAGGAATCATGTAGTCTAATCTAGTCCTCCATGGCCTCCTACTTCTCTAAATGGCTGATAATAATATTCGAAATTTGATCCTTCTTTGAATTCAATTATATTCCACTTCCCATGAGCCAATAGATTATCCTCCTTAGAGAGTTTGTCGATCTCCTTGTTTCTTTCCCTGTAGACATGAAGAATAGATTAATTTGTATAAGAGTCCAAAATAATAAAAACTTCTTTAAGGAGGGGTAAGATTATGATGGTGAGACACTTTTGTGATTTCCATCTAGTTTATGATCACCATTGAGTCACCAAATATTTGAATATTTGATATCCCTTTTTCCCCAACAAAAGTTAATAGGAATTTTAGGGCCAATAGCTAAACATAATTATTTGTTCTGAGACCCAATCCCATTTTCACTTTAAAGAAGTGTGAATTTGAAAGGTGTAGTATAGCTCCTCCACCATATAGTTGTACCTCATTTTTTATGCCTCGTCAAAATAGTCCCACATCCTCGCACAATACACTATTTCCTACGATACCTACATTACACGAGAAACATATTTCCCTTGTGGAAAGTGGGATAGGATGCTAAGGCTTTGTGCAAATATATATTTTGGAATGGAAGGTTTCTCGTTGAAAATGATAGAGTTATGATCCAACCATACACCCCATTTTATAAGCAGAGGAATAGCTTTTATATTAAGGTTTTTCGGATCTTCCATCCACTTCTTGCAATCCTTTGCAATGGTTTGTCCTTGCCAATTACAGTCTCGTCGAAGAGTTATTGCACATTCAGTCCATGTGTGATGGACAAAGGGGAAGACTAGAAAGAGATGAATGTTAGTTTCCTCGGTGCCCTTGCAAATTGGACACCAACCTGGGCCTTCCAGAGTCCAGACCTATATGATTCATTATGTCCCAATTTGGGACCTTATTGTTTATCAAACACCACAGTAAGAGATGGGATTTTAAAGGACACTTTATTTTTTAGATCCATTTCCACCACCAAGAAGGTTCTTGTTGGAGGATATCAATGTTTATTTGTATGTAGCCTGCTTTTGGCGTATAAATCCCATGGGGATTGTGTTTTCATACTAGTTTGTCCTCCTTGTCTGTTATCTGGATGTGCCCTATTTTGAGAGCTCTGATATATTCATTCCTTTCCACTATACATACTTCACCCAGACCCAACTATAAATCCCATTTCCATTCTTGTCCCAACATCGTGGTTTTAATTTTGTTTCCGATCAGAGCTAGGTGAAAGAGACCATGTTCGTGGAGGATATCAATTAGTGGTTAGGGGAGTAGGTGTTCCCTGTCAATGCCCGGCCAATGATCCTTTCCAATTCTAACTTATGTACCTCTTCGCACCCTCCAAGCAAGTCCTTTCCCGGCCACTGAGAAATACTTTAAGATGGATTTCCAAATAATCGTGAAATTTTGCACTTCCTTTATGGGCCTTTTGATCCACTCCTCCACTGAATCTGATAAAATATATTTTTGGGTGACCACCCTAGTCCAGAGAAGTTTTGTGGTAATCAATATCCATCCTACTTTGGCTACTAGGGATTTGGAGAATTGGTGAATATTTTTCATCCCTCACCCCCAAGTAGATTTGGGACTACCAATGTTTCCCATTTGAACCAAGGCATAAAAAAATGTTCCTTTTGACCCACCCATAAGAATCTGAAGCAGATTCTCATTATTCTCTCCAACATTCCTTTTGGGACCTATGCCAGATAGATCCAATATATCGAGTTAACTTCCAACACTAACTTCACTAAGACCAATCTCCTTGCTCTGGATAACCAGTGGAAGCTCCATGACTTTAGTCTCCATTCTAGCTTGGCTATAAGCCAGTCCTAATCCTTATTTTCGTATCTATTAGGTTTTCGATGAAAGCCAAGATACTTCAAACCTTCATCAAAAGGATTGACTCAAAAGGTAAATATCCCTTGTAAGCTTCTACCTCCTCTTCCTCTATGAGGTGTGTAGACAAGCTGGATTTTTTTCCATTTATATGCATACATGTAGCACAACAAAAAAATTCCAAGATATATCTTAACTTCTTCACATCACGTCATAGGAAGTTATAAAATACCAGGACATCATCCAAAAAGAGAAGATGTGAAATCCTTAGGGTTGGAGATAAGGAGACACCAAAAAACTCCCCTCTAATTTTAGCCTCATTAATGGCCCAATTGAGCCCTTCCTCCACTAGAAAAAAAGAAGAGGTGACAAGTGACAACCTTGCCTTAGTCCTCTTTCAACTGAGAAGAAGGACGACACATAACCATTTATTAGGGAAACAAATGCTACTATCGAAATGAAACTCATGATCCAATTTATAAAGGGTAGTTCAAGACCAAAATGGGTTAGTATCATCCTCAAATAAACCTAACTAACTCTGTCATATCCTTTCAAGAGTTTTATCTTGAGTACTTCCCCTTTTATCTTTTGGGTTTTTATACTATGTAAGGCCTCTTGTGCTACTCCAATAGCTTCATGGATCTGTCTGCCTTCCAAAAAAACAAATTGCTCCCATGAAATGGATTTTAAAAGAAAATGTTTTAGCCTTCTATTCATGATTTTAGATATCACCTTAAAAATACAGTTACATAGAGAGATAGGTATGAATTCTTCCAGGGTCTGTGGACCATCCTTTTTGGGAATAAGATCAATTAAGGTTGCATCTAGTGGAGGATGAATATAATTATTTCTTCGAAATTCTTCGACAAAATTTATAATATCATTCTCAGTGAGGTCATAAAGACCCACAAATAATTCCATTGTCCACTCGTCCAGGCCTGGACTCTTTTCCTTTTGAAAACTATGAAATACCTCTTTAAGTTCTTCTTCAGAGACTTCTTCCATAAGATTCATATTATCTTCCTCTTCTAAAAACCTTGGGAATAATAAGGTCATCTGTACAATAACATCAATTGTGACTCTTCCTTTAGCTATAAATAATTTTTTAAAATGTTGAGAGCCCAGTCGTGCCAAATCCTCGAAAGATGTAAATTTTTTACCAAAGGAATCCTTAAGGCTCCAAATAGTATTTTCCATCTTCCTCCCCTTTGCATAAGCCTAGAATAATTTAGTGTTCGCATCCCAATTTTGTAACCAAAGTGCTCTACTCTTTAACCTCCACTCTTCTTCTCTTGCTTCCAGAAGTTGCCTTCTTTTCTTTTCTAAATTTAATAAGGCCTCTTTGGTTTCAGGAGATGAGAAACCTCCACCCTATGTGTAGTATATTGATTATAATTCTTCTTTTTTGTTAATAATATCCTACTCATTCATCTTCTTCTTCTTGCTAACCCATTCAATCGTGGCCTTTTTAAATTTTTTTTTTAATTTTGAGCAAACTAAACCACTGCCCAATGTTCCTGATTGATGGGATTTTGTAGCTCCTTTACGAGGTTTATGAATTCCTTCTCCTTTAACCAAGATAAATAGAATTTGAAAGGGCCCATTGGTTTCCTGCAACTTCCAAAAAGTTTGGATGGTGATCAGATTCACCTCTTGATCCCACCCATTGTCTAAAGAAAAGAGGGGAATCTACCAGGTTTGCAAAAATGAGGAATCGATCTAACCTTTTTGTAAAGTATTCTTCCCCCATCCTCATATTTCTCCAAGTTGGGAAAATATTTGTGGGATCAATGTCTAATAAACATGAGTCTCCCAGTTTGTGGTCGAAATAGTCCGACTGTGCATCAACATGGGCCCTTTGACCCCATGACTCTACAACTCTCAGGGATAAATTTAGATCTCCCCCAAGGATGAGGTTCATTTCCTTTGTAAAAAAATTGAATAAAAGGTTGTCCCAGTACTATATGAAATCTTGGGAGTGGCCATTAAAATTTAAGATCATGAAACTACTTCCAATTTTCTCCACACTAACAGTCATTCCCATCCCTAAAAAAAAAAACCAAGAGTTTGCGAGCTTGATAGATATTGGATGTCATCCCATGGATAATCCCTATGATCATCCTTTTGCATCCAAACCAATGAAATTCCATCCTTTAAAAGGTTTCTCTAGGAGAGGGAAAACCAAGATTGCATCACCTAGGATCTCCTGAAGCATCAAAATATTCAGATGAATAGAGTCCAACAACCTATGGAGGGAAATTTTATTCAATGGGATCTCCACACATCTACAGTTGAACAAGAGTACTTTCATTTTGCACCCCCCTCCGAGGTTTTCACTGCTCTAAGGGACCCAGTGATGGATAATTGGTGTGCGACTACCATGTCCATGGAAGCCCTAGACTGATATTTTGAAAGGTAGCATTTTCTCCCCCTCCCCTTGTTACTAGAAGAAGGTGGAGGATTTAACCCCAACCCCTCCAGCTTGAGATTTGACTCCCTCAAAGCCTGAATGAGTCGATTTCTCAATTAGTAGAGCACCATGTCTTCCTATGATAATTTTGAGGAGTCTTGGATTAGGCTAGAAGGGTAGGAAGGGGTAGGGACAGAGGCATGGACTAAGGAAATGTGTGCGAGAGGTAGCTCTGAAGGAGAGGAGTAGTAGAAAGTGAATGAATTCGGGAAAAAAGGAATATTCTTCAGAGTTCCTACCCAGTTTTTTTCGGATAAGAGATAAAGATTGAAATACAAAAATTAAAGGAGGGGACATTGGGGTCATACCGATATGTGTTATGATTCCCTTATGAATCATTCTCATGGTGGCTTCAAATGACATTGGAGATCCTCTATTTGAGCTCGAACCTAAGCCCAAACAGGTGGAGATGGTCGTGGCTTGGCACTCTGAATCCTACTTATTTCTCTGTGCCATAGCACCATGGTTTTCAAACTATATGCTATCTTTATTTGAAGAATGATTGGATGAAGCGTCCCCAATCAAAAAGGTTGCTCTCTTCTTGTTCCTCTCCCCTATAATTTATTTCCTCTTCTAATTCATGGGTAGGGTGCACTAGGTGGCCCTGTGACCATGCTTATGGAAACTGTGGAATTTTAACAAGATGCCCTCATTATCCAGCTCTTCCATAAAGAATCTATTCCCCCAGATCAGTTCAATATCCCCTGAGAGCCCTTTTTTGAAATTTAGAGAGACAAGGATACAAGCATTGACATCCTTCCAGTGGATATGAAGGACAATTCCACATCCATATAGGTTCCAAGTGCATTCCCTATACTTTCAAAACCCTTCACCTTCCATACTTCGGGTGGCAGACCCAAAAATTGGACACAAATCAAGAGTTCTCTTATTCTTTCACGAATGGCATCGACAAACGATACCCATCTCCTGAGAAGCAGCAATGTCGAGTCTATGTACCATGGATCTTTCAGAACCATGGATACAGATTCTACAACACTCTGAAATTTTAACATGAACTAGCCTTTGGATAATAAGTGGATCAAGGGAAATTAAATCAGCAAGCCTATCCAAGATTGTTTTACCCAGTCCCTCAACTAGTTGATTCCAAGATGGCGACCGTTTTCTCAACCCACCATCACCCTTTCCACCATTTTCGGAACCTCAAGAAGCATAATTTCATCCCCTAGGGCCAACTTTTTAGGCCGAGCAACAATTTTTATTCCAGCCTATGTTTTTTGTTTTTTGACCACTACCTTATCCCCTAGACCACCACGAAGTTGCTTTCTACTACTACCCTCCCAAGGCCCAATGGGAAAATTAGACTCACGATTTGAATCCTCCTCACCAAGAGCCTGAGTTGTCGAAAAGGGAAACGAAGCAATGAAATTTTTTGGATCAAAAGAAAAATACTTACCCAACTCTAACTCTGTTGGGATTCTCTCCTAGAAGTAATTACAAGTCGTTGAAGTTGAATACCATTCCAGATGAGGGAAGTCTGGTCCAAAACTGTTGGGAATTAAAATGAGGGTTGTTTGGATCGAGTCCCTTGAATGGTTATTCTGGAAGAATGTCCACATCCAACCTCTACACCTCTGAATGCAACAGATTTGAGAGATTCCTAGAACAGGAAGGAAAAAATTCCCTAGGGAGCTTCCTCAGGCCCAAGGCTAGGGTCAACCCACAAGATAGATGGTTTTGCGAAAGAAGAAAGGCCCCACTGGAAAATCACATACCTGAGAGATAAGCTTGGAAGTTGTAACTTGTCCCTAGGCCTCCTCATCCAGAGAAGAATAGGCAAAGGACTTGAGTCAAGCGCGGAGTATTTTCCACCTGGCACACACCAAATTGACTTCATGTCCAAGAGATCTCAGTCATAGTCCTATATCACTAGAAATTTCTAGGTTTTACCCTTCCCTTTCCATCACACCGGAGGAAAAACAGAACTTCCCACTTGTCGCTTGACAAAGAAAAATGACGACGACCTAGCTACAGTGCAGCGGGGAGGTGGAGCCATAAGGTGTATGAGTGGGAGCCTCATGGCATCCTACAGATAGGGTTTTTGAAGAGAGAAGAACCAAAGGAAGACATAAAACAACACAGAGAAACTAATTTTTATTGCTTGATGATGGAAATGGTTACAACTGCCTCATTTTTATAGAGGTCATGGAAGGATCCCGAAGATCCAGAGATTTCCTGAACGGCTGGAGTGTCGGTGATTAAGTTGGTGGAGGAAGAGTCTCGAATTCTGGTGGTTGTTGGTATAAATTAATTCTTCCAACACTCCCCCATAATTTATACTACTACTTACATCAATATTTACAATGCCCAATACTTCTCTCAAATATTCAAATTGTTCTTGTGCTAAAGCCTTTGTAAGTATGTCTGCAAGTTTCTCCTTTGATCTGCAATGTCTCCTCCTTAATGAATACATGTATTGATTTGGATTTTATGAGCAGAACGAAATGAATACCGATTATTAGCAGGTACTTAACACAAAAATAACAGAGATATAGTAAAACTGGTTTTCTATT
>SNQJ01S0305190.1:0-10176 GCA_010110895.2 Picea sitchensis | reverse complement strand
ATTAAATATGGATAATTTTAAGAATTGAAATATATAGTAAAAATGTAAAAATCTAGGTTAATTTCTATTTTTTAATATGTAAAATGTCATTATATTTTAATACAATTATTTAAATTTTAATGATTTTATATAGTTTTTATCACTATTTCTTAATATGTAAAAAGTAAAATGTTTGATTACATTTTGATACAATTATTTAAATATTTAAAATTTTTATATAATTTTATAAAATTTTGGTGATTTTTAAAATAAAATATTTTTAATTTATAAAATTTTGGTGATTTTTAAAATAAAATATTTTTAATTTATAAAATTTTAAAAAATATTTAAAAAAAAATAAAATAAAAAAATCATAAATAAAAAAATTAACTATTTAAAAAATTTAACCCCTAAAATAATCTATAAATTCAAAAAATAAATTTAAAATAATCTCCCATAAATATGCCGATGCACTCATGGCTATACTCTCACCTTGATCAATTTTATGTGATGGTCATGGTTTTAGTTTTATATTTTTCACAATGGCAAAGACTTATTCTGTCGTGTACTATAACTTCGCTAGATATTTCGTTGACAAAATCGTTTAAGAAAATATATTTAAGCGTATGGAAGACGCTAAATGAATATAACTTTTGCAAAACAATTTTGTAAATTTGGGATATACTCATTTTAAGATTCCAGAGGTTTTTAATGGAGGAGGTAAAGGAAAATCGGTATTTTTATGTATTTATTTCAAGGTTTTATAGAAATATTCAATGTGTTTGGAAGGAGGAGGGAAGGAGGGTATAATGTAAATTGGATTCTCATCTTTCGAATTTTCTTTATTTCCATGTATTTATCTATAATATTTAATATAGATATTTGGGCATGGGTTTAAGTAATGCTTTTATACTTAGAGTTTGGAGAAACAATGTTAAGTGGGACTACACTTACAATCTATATTATTCAATGAAGATTGATTACGTCATTATATAGGAAATGATTTTAATTAGTCGATTACAACAAACACCTTGAAAATATGATCTATATTAACACGAGGTAGAGTTCATCTATGTAACTCTCTAGTACTCCATTATTTCCAAGTCTCCCCCTTAATGAAGAATGTATTGACTTCTACACGTAACATTTCTCTAAACAACTCAAACTTAATCTTTCCAAGAGGCTTAGTGAAAGTATCAACAGTATTTTCACAAGTATTACAATACATAATATCTATTTCATTTGATTGCAACTTTTCTCTAACAAAATGAAACTGAGTATCAACATGCTTTGTCTTTGCATGATAAATCGGATTATTTGTCAACTTGATTGAACTTTGATTATCACATTTGTTCATTGTAGGTTTCTTTTGTTCTTCTCCAACATCTTGAAGTAGTCTTCTCAATCAAACAACTTCACAAGTTGTTGCACACACGACTTTATATTCTTATTCAATAGAAGACAAAGATACAGTAGGCTGCGTTTTACTGCTCCATGAAACAACCTCGGATCCAATGCCAAACGGATATCCAGTGGTTGATCTTCGATCATCCATATTTCTAGCCCAATTAGAATCTGAGTAACTTGTCAACTCAACATCAGATGCATCAGTATATTTAATACCATAATCAAGTCTTCATTTTAGATACCTGAGTACCGCCTTTGCTGCATTCCAATGGTTTTCTTTAGGTTTTTCCATAAACTGACTTAACACACTCAAAGAATATGCAATATCAGGTCTGGTTGTGGTGAGATAAATCAAACTACCCACCATCTGTCTATACATAGTGCCATTCACCTCCTTCGAACCATCATCACAAAAAAGTTTCACATTCTGTTGCACGGGAACAATAGAGGATTTACACTGATCCATTTTAAATCTCTTAAGTACTTCTCTAACATACATACTCTGACAAACAAAAGTTTGACCTGCATTTCTCCAAACTTCAAGACCTAGGCAGTAATGTAACTCACCAAGATCTTTCATTTCAAAAATTGTGACAGTTGCTCCTTGATTTCATCAATTAATTTCCCTGCATTTCCTGTAATTATTGAATCATCAACATATAAGGAAATCAATACTATATACCCTTACTCATAAAATTTGGTATACATATTTGGATCACTCTTGCTCCTCATGAAACCTTGTGGAAGAAAGAAAGAGTCTATCTTCTAATACCATGACCTAGGTGCCTTTTTTAGTCCATACAATGATTTCTTTTACACACTAAGTGTTCTTTCCCATGTTCCACAAACCCTTCAGGTTGATTAAGGTAAACCTCCTCCTTTAACTCGCCATTCAAAAATGCATATTTAACATCTAATTGGTGTAGCTTCCAATGATACTTTGTCGCTAAAGCAATTAACAATCTGATAGTATTCAATTTAGCTACTGGTGCAAATGCTTCAGCATAATCAATACCTTATGTTTGTGAATACCCCTTTGCCACCAGTCTAGCCTTATATTTATTTATACTACCATATGATTTAAACGTGGTTTTGTATATCCATTTGCATCCAATGGGATTTTTATGTTTAGGCAATTCAGTCAATTCCCAAGTATTGTTTTTCATTATAGATTCATATTCTTCCTCCATTGAATTTCACCATTCATCATGTTCATTTGCTTCATCAAAACTCATGGGTTCTATGACATTTCAAATGCTACTCATTAGGGCATAGTATCTATACCTCTCAGGGAGCCGAACCTGTCGTGAAGATCTTCTCAATCGATTATCTTCCTCCCCACTTTGTGAAGATCTGTTTTCGCCTCTAAGTGAACTATGACTGCTTGAAGTGTCCATATGACTGAGCCATTCTTGTTGTTGCTACTTCTGTGGTTGTGGCTGCTGATGTCATGGTTGTTTTTGTTGTTTCTCTTATTTTACTCCTTCATCAAGAAGTCTAAGCCATTCCTCATGACTGTTGTCGTCATGATTTCCTTCTTCATGCTCATGGAAAAGTATATCTCTACTTGAAAATACTTTGTGAGTAGAAGGATCAAATAGTTTGTATGATTTGAATTCAGAAACATACCCAATGAAAATGCATTTAATGGATTTAGCATCCAATTTCTTCCTATTCTCCTTTGGAATGTTTGCAAAATCCTTACACCCAAATACTTTCAAATTATGAACTACAGGTTTGGAACCATACAAGGCTTTGAAAGAAGTAATATTATCAAGACACCTTGTTGGACTTTTGTTCTTTAAGTAAACTGCAGTATTTATGGCTTCAAACGAAAATGTGTTTGAGAGATTCTTACATTTCATCATACTGCGTGCACACTCTACCAGAGTTCTATTTTTCCTTTCAACCACTCCATTCTGTTGTGGAGTGTGGGGTACTATAAATTGTTGTACTATTCCATGATCTTTACAATATTTGATGAAGTCCCCCGATTTATACTCTCCCCCTTGATTTGAACGGAGGATTTTGATGGATTTTCCTGTCTTCTTTTCCACCATGGTTCTGAATTCCTTAAAGTACTCAAAAACATCACTTTTCCTTCTAAGAAAATAAACCCATGTGTATCTCGTGGAATCATCAATAAATAACAGAAAGTAAAATGCACCTCCTAAAGACCTAGTCTACAGAGGCCCACAAACACCAGTATGTACAATATCTAAAACATCTCTCTTTTTTCTATCAGGATTAGAGGGGAATTCATCTCTGTGCATCTTTCCTAATGCACATCCATCACAAGCAACATTCTCATTCTTTAACATGGAAATTCCTTCAACCACATTTTTTTCTGTAATTACAATAAATCGGGATGATTGATGTGGTCATACCTTTGATGCCAAAGACTCTCTATTGGCATAGTTTCAGAAGTAAGTGTGTGATGTTCTTTGTTGGTAACACCAAGCGTGTAGATTCCTCCTACTCTCACTCTCGTTCCAACAGTTTTGTATTTGTCGAACAGATCCTTCACTATGCAATAATTCTTGAAGAATTCAACCTTCAAGTTCTGATCTGTAATGGTGGACACAAAGATCAAATTTTTCTTTATCCCTCACACATACACCACATTGCGAATGTGATGAACAGTACCATTCGACAATGTCACAAGAATGTCTATGTATCCCTTGATATTATGAGCGCAGTGATCTCCAAGATATATGTTGACTCCATTCTTTGTTTCTTTAAAATTAGTGTACCACAACTTATTACATCTCATATGTATTGATGCTCCAGTATGCACGAACTAGGCATCAAAATCATCCGTTTTAGTAGATAAAGCAGTGTTAGACACAAATAGTCGAAGATCTTGTGAATTAAAATTCGGGGGTTCATAAATATGATCACTAGCAATAAACAATCTGAGATCATGATTTGAATATTCTTTTGCATAATGACCTGAATGATTTCTAGGTTTATTTCGAGACTCATCACTCTTCTTCTTATGACAGTCTTTAATGAGATGTCCAGGTCAACCACAATAAAAATAACTCTTTGACTCATTGCTATTAGATTGCATACCTTGATTCAGCTTTGGGGATTGTCTTCTCTGCGATGAACCGCCTCTCTGTGATGAACTGCCTCCTCTGACTCTTTCTCCTGATCTCTCTTTCAAGGATCTCGTATTTGACCATAGTGCCAAATCTGTATTCTGAGGCTTCAGATTCCCATGCCTATCTTCCTCTTGTAGCAAAATTCCTGTCAATTCTTCAAAAGTAGGAGGTTTCTCCCTTGTTGTGAGACCTGTTATGAACATATGATAATATTCTAGCATACCATTTAAGGTAATAATGACCAGATCAGTGTTGGAAATTGTTTTCTCCTATGTTTCCTAGCTTGTCTTTCACCTCTTTAATACGACCCAAAAATGAACTAACAAATTCATTTTCATCCATCTTAATGCCTAGCAATTTAGTTTTCAGGAGAAAAATACGATTTGTGTTGCTAGTTTCATATAAATATTTAGCCGTTGTCCATGTTTCAGTAGAAGTGTTAGCTTCTCTAATATGTGGAATTATGTTATCTTTAACAGACATACACAACAATACCTTGGCCTTGTTTTTACACTTCTCCCAATCTTGGATTTGTGTTGCGGTCGCATCGGAAATCGCATCGGGTTTCGCTTCAGTTCCCTTCACAATGGTCCAAACATCGTACTCTTCCATCAGGGTTTGCATCTTGAATTTCCAGTTAATGATATTCAAGCCATCTAATTTGTTGGCTTCGTTGAGGTAGGTCTCTGCTAGAGGATTTTCCATCTCTGCAAGTTTATGCTCATCCAACCAAAAAATGGATCCTTGTATCACCAAACACACTTCAATCCCGAAGGCTGTGAATCACCAAGAATATGCAACTTTCATCAAGTTTTCTTCTCTGTTGACCAGCCCGTTGCTTTGCCTTTGGATCCACTGATCCAAATCTACCTTGGCTCTCAATTTTCTTAAAAGAAATATAAGAAACCATTAAGAATAAACCTCAACACCTTATGTATAAAAGGTTCTAAATTCCTTAAAAGAAACCTTTTTTTTAATACACATACATCCACTTTTAAATATCCACCTTGAAAGTTTATACCTCACACATACATCCGCTTTAATAAGAAAACTCATGCTTTATGAAAAGGAACCTTCACGATTTCCTCCAACAAATTTTATCTCTTTCGATCATACTCTGTAATAAATCTCTCTCCTTTGATTTATCTAGATTGCTTCTTCCACAACAAATGGATCGCGACCCTTCTCCAAAGAAATCCAAAAAAAATTACACTTCCCACAAAGCTCACGCATTCCAAATAAAAAACGATCAACGATCCTATAGAGGAATGAAGGGAGCGTTAGCACTCTATTGAGATGGTAGGGGGAGCACTTATCTAAGTGTGCAGCGCTCGAGGAGAGTGAGAGGGGGAGCACTAGCGCTCTCAGATGGATACAAGGGAAGCACGAGACCTCTGAATGTTTCAATTTCGTAAGAGTATGCACGAGAAACAAAACTCAATAAGGCTATGCTCACAATTTATATTATTCAATGAAAAATGATTACATCATTATATAGAAAACGACTCTACTTAGTTGGTTACAACAAACACCTTGAAAATAGGATCTATATTAACAGGAGGTAGAGTTCAGAGGTAGAGTTCATCTATGTAACTCTCTAGTACTCCATTATTTCCAACTTTTATAACATAACATTAATTATTAATTATTGAATACACATTTTTTAATTTCTTGATAAAGGAGGAAAAGGAAAATCGACATTTTTATATATTTATTTCAAGGTTTTAACGAAATATTCAATGTGTTTGAAGAAGAGGATAGAATGTGGTTTGGATTCTGACCATTAGAGTTTTTTTTATTTCCATGCATTTATGTATAACATTTAACATATATATTTGGACATGGGTTTAAGTAATTCTTTTATAACTAAGATTAATTAAATACGCATTCCAATTGGAATATTCATTTGACCATCAGCTCATTTGTTTTCAAGGTGGGGTTGCAGTCGCAATTATGAGAAATGTGATTATAATTTTTATTTTATTTTTATGTAAAAAACTGTATTTTTATCATAAATAATAAAAAAAACGTGTTTAGTTTCATACATTTATATGTAATATTTAACATAAATGTTTGGGCATGAGTTTATAGCTCTCAAGTCTCGCAATATGGTTCTCCTATCATATCGAGTTCCCGTCTAGCATTACATTAACTAAATACACATTTGAATAATCACATTTGCAATTATGACAAATCTGATAATAGTTTTATGCAAAACAAACAACAGAGAAATCCATATTTTTGTATATAAATAATAAAAATTTAGTTTACTTTCATGTATTTATATACCAAGATTTATCTCATTTTTATGTATTTATGTACAACATTTAGCATGGGTTTTTAGGTTTAATTGTTGCCAAATGGTTGTCTTATCATATCTAATACTCTATAATAACAATAACTAAATACACATTTGAATTTATAATTATTGGAACATGCATGAGATCACAAGATTTCAACACTCTCATATGATATGTAATGGATTTCTAGCAGTACATTAACTAAATAGACATTTGAATCATTACAGTTGCAATACAATTATAATTTTTTATACATAACAATGCATTTGGGCATGCATGAGAACACAGGCTTCCAACACTCTCATATGATATGTAATGATTTTCTAGCATTACATTAACTAAACAGACATTTGTAATGTTGCAATGTAATTATGATTTTTTATACATAACAAATATATATATATTTGGTATATAAATAAAAAGGATTAGTTTATTTTCATGCATTTATGTATAACATTTATGTTAAGCCTTAAATAATGGCTCATTACCTTTTAATTAGGGAATATTACATTAGTAATGTTATTTTATTTATGTCAGATTTAGTCCATTAGTTGTAATTATACCTCCTAGTCTCCTATATATACCAAAGAGACAATTTCATTTGGAATCATCTAGTAATTGTACATTTATGTGGGCATAAAGAGGTTTGCCCCTAAAAGAGGCTTATTATCTGAATTTCTCTCTTTTTCAAGGCATTGATTACTTATTCTAAGGTTTTTCTATGCTATATTGATATTTGGTTCTTAACATATGGTATCAGAGCTCAAGGTCTTGGGGGTTCGCTGCTACATATGACACACCTTGGAATTTTCGCTATAACTTTATTTCTACAACGTTTTAGAAGGAACGGATTGGAGGATATTTAGTAGAAGGGTCAAGCTATGTTGGTTAAAAGTTTAGCTCCTGAGGCCTTATAATTTCGGAGATATAGCCTGTGAAAGATAGGGTTCTGGAATCATCATGATATGAGTCATTGTGGAATTTTCGTTATAAGTAATTTTTCAAACGCTGACCTCTGGAGGCTATTCACATAAATTAGTAAGGTATCTGTGGTAACAAGTTAAGCTTATGGTTCATCTTACATTTGTAGATACACCCTGTGGAAGATAGGGTATCTGACTAGTCCAATTGACTAGTCTAAAGAAGCTGTTCCAGGTAAAACAATCATAAATTCTTCCTAGAGTATTCAAATTGAGTGAGACTGGTTGCATTGGATAGTGGGCATTCTGTAGTATTTCTGGTATGCATTTAAGAATTTTATATCAATTATTTTGTGCGTGGAATGATATACAAGTGATATATCATGGAAAGGCAAAAAATTAACAAATTCTAGGGAAGTTATCGTAAATTCTACTTGGCACATCCAATTTCGATCAAACCTATGGCATTGCAAAGAATAAATATCAGAGAACTACAAAAAATAAAGTTTCATACCCAGAAGGGATGAAACTTTGGAAATACAGTAGAAGAAAGATTGTCTAGCAGAACCACCTCAAAATCAAGGTTCAAAAGTGATACTTGGCCAACATGCCACCCAAAAAGGGAACTTCTACACCAAATAAACCTCCAGAAAGTCCTACTTGGACTCTTGATGAAGGTGAAGAAATGCGTAGGGACATAAATGAATTACAAAAAAAGATAGTGACAAAAGATGAACTACAAGGGATGATGGATTCAACTAAAGGTAAATTAATAATGGATACTAAGATGGATGGTTTAAAAATGGAGATCATGGAAGGAATGAAAAATTTCCTAATAGAGAGGACACCTGAAAGTGAAAATGTGTCCCATGAAATTCATGTTGAGGACACTAAGAAGATGAATTAAGAATGGAGAAAATCCAACTTTGGGTTGAAGACCAACCATGTTCCTAAGATCGATATGAGGAAGTTTGATGGCAAGGGCCCAATCACATGGATACTTCAGATGGAGCAATTATTTGATCTACATAATCTACCACATACACAAAAGGTATGAATTGCTTCTTTATATTTAGAACCCAATCTATTTGTATGGTATTGATAGCTTTGTTCTCGCAAATCACTCGTCACTTGGACAATTTTCATGGAAGAAATGATAACGCACTATGAGGATACAAGGAGAAATACCTTCTTTAGCCAATTAATAAACCTCAAGCAAAAGGGTTCAGTTACGAAGAACATTGAGAACTTCCAAAGATTGAATATAAAGGTAACATATATTCCATCTTAGCACTTGATTGATGTATTCATAGGAGCTTTAAAGGATAGCATTCAACATGAGGTTCGCCTTTGGGAACCCAAATCATTGGAGAATGCATTTAGGCTGGCAAGAAATTTTGAAAGTAAAAATATGGCTATGGCTACTAGAAGGACCAATCCTAACAGCTATAGAGAGAATAATGCTCCTTCTTCTAAAACACCTCAACCTACAAGGTTGACACCTCAATAATTGGAGGAAAGAAAAGAAAAAGGTTTATGCTTTAATTGTGACAACAAGTACAGTAAGGGACATAAGTGTGGTGAGAATAAATTACTCTATATAGATTGCAAAGAGGAAGAAGAACAAGAACAAGAACAAGAACAAGAACCATCTCAAGATGAAAACGTAGAAGAAATTTTGTCTGAAGAGTTGAGTCCCATGATATCGTGTTATGCATTGGCTGGAATTAACACTCCTCAAACTGTCAATATCGAAGGATATATCAAAAAGAAAAAGGTAATAGTCCTAATTGATTCTGGAAGTACTCATAATTTCATTCACTATAAATTCGCCAAAGCTCTCAATTGCTTTGTATATCTAGCGCCAGAGTTTCAAGTAATGATTGCAGATGGAGGAACTATCAATTGCTCAAGAAAATGCAACAAGATAAATCTTGATATGGGGGAATATGTAATGAATAGTCCAATGATTTCTATACCCATGGGTGGTGCTAATGTTGTACTAGGAATCCAATGGTTACAATCATTAGGAACGATGGAATTTAATTTTCAAGAACTTTTCATGATATTTTCATTGGAAGGAAAAGAAATTGAGTTAAGAGGTATCACAGGGAAACCTGATAAGGTGATAAGCTCTAATGGCATGACAAAATTATTGAAAAAGGGGCATCAAGGTGTTATTTCACAACTATGCTCACTAGATGTTTAAACATCTAAGCTATCTATTTCTCTAGATCTCCAAGGCATCATTGATAAGAATTCCAAAGTATTTGAAGATATTCCCAAAGGTCTTCCACCCACTCGAAATCATGATCATGATATTCACCTAATTTCTGGGAGTGTTCCTCCTAACATCAGGCCATACAGATACCCTTATGCCCAGAAGAGTGAAATTGAGCGCATGGTTGAAGAAATGTTAGATGATGGAATTATTAGACCTAGCCAAATCTCTTACTCTGCACC
>SNQJ01S0305188.1:0-12072 GCA_010110895.2 Picea sitchensis | reverse complement strand
CTCATTTAGGTATTCATGCAATCAAGTCTTTTTAATTATTATTTAGTCATAATTTTTTGTGTTAATTTATTTTATTAATTTGTCGATATTTGTAGAACATCTAATGGAGGAGATCTATTGGAGCAACATTAAATGAATATCATACGAGGACAACCATCGAATATCCAGGTATTTGAGCATTATTTCATTTATAATTGTAATTTATTTGTATGATTTCTAATAAATTTATCAAGAACGTACTGTGGAAAAAGGGAAGGGTGCTCATTATATGAATTGGTTGGATTCAATGTTCCTTTGTTCATTATATGAGATTTTTTCCTCTGCAAGTAAGCATCGAACTATGCTGAATAACCCAAATATTGCATGGTATGTTTGTTGGGTGTATGTGGCCAGCATTGAAGGTGCTTGGTCATGGTTATAACTATTTCTTTGTTGCTTTGTGCATCTTCCCCAATGCTATAGCTTGCACCTTGGTGAGTGATTTTGTTAAAAATCTCCACAACACCAGTGCATTTATTTCTCACTAACTCACACAAATGTTTAGTTGATGAGGCACAACGTGCATCACATTTGAAAACTGACAATATATACAAATAAAACCCCAATAATAAGAAATGAGATATAACATAAAATAACTCAAAACATATTGCTTTATTTATTCATGAGGAAATGACATTCATATATCCTTTTGCAAATGACCTACCTTATTATAAAAAAATATTAAATTTTATCTACTTAACTACTTGTATGCATCTCAAGGTTAATTGTGTAAATCCTAGCTCCTCTTTGTGTTTTCTTGTTCCTACCTAAGTCTTCATGATCAAGGTCAAAGCCATGGTCTTGATCAACCCTCAAGTGTCCTATCCAAGCTTGACCACCTCCCTTGTTTAAGTGATAATGAACTAGGTCACATTCAATGGCATGAAGCTTTCCTACCCTTCTCGTTCCTTGTGATCATGAATGGTATATCCTCCACCCATTATGGAAAAATTATGTTAAGTAACAATTCCCTTTTTAAATATAAAGGTCATTAGTGGAGACTCAAGGTGAAACTTGCAAAATTTTAGGGATCTAGCTCTATTAACCATGAAGGAAATGACCATTTTCCTTAGACCTATGATAGTGAATGCGAGAAAAGGAACTTGATGGTGGTTTGAGGCCAAGTAAATAATCCTAAAATGAGCTAAGGAAAAGAGAAAGGATTACCAAATTATTCCTTTGTGCCTCTTCCATATGTACCATTCTTGGCATGTTTTCTTTTGCTTCTCATAAATTCTCTCTACTTCAATAGTTCATAATTTCATTAGCCTTCCACCTTTGTGAGCTTCTTCTCAAACTACTTTCCAACATTTTTAGTGGGTTGGTTTTTTTATTCACTCTTGGTACTATCTATTCTCTTCAACGCTAAATTTTTGAAGCATAAAATCAAAATGAACCATGTCTTCAAAACACATAATTCTTCTCTCACCCATTCTTTCAAACCTCGATTTAATCTAACTAAAAATTCCCACCCCACCTTCAAGAGAAAACAACACTGAACTTTTCCTTCCAAATAAACTTTTTCAAATACCTCTGCCTCTAGATCTAACTTTTGTTGCACTTCTTCATTCTTGAATTCAATGATGGTGTATTACTCATTATATTTATAAACAAATGTTCAAGTGTATCTGCCATAGTTTGGATTTAATTTACAAAGGATTTTCTACATGTCATTCACTCTTCATGAACATAAACCATATTGGAAACAAACTCCTTTCAATAGAGTGTTATATCATTGTGCATACAACTCTTAGTTGTTCCTCTACTTAGTTCTCTTCCAACATAGGTAGGGAATTTGCTCCCTATTTCTTGTTATTTAATGGTTTTGATGGAGGATTGGGTTGTGTAATGAGAGACCTTGGATTTCAGGTTAAGAGAAAGCACACAATGGTGGAAGCAACACAATTCTACATGTAAGGAAGAAGGTGTTATAAGTGATAGTATTTTGTTTATTGGTCCTTCACACATGATCAATGCAATCTAAACCATAGGGGGAGGTTCTATGCTTTGATTTATAATGACTTAATCTTACAATTGTACCATCCTTTGTCTTAATAGGATATGCCATTTCTATTTTCAAGTCCCTCTAACTTAGCAACTTTCTTGGGCTCCATTTCTAAACACCTTAGCCCATTTATGAACAAGACAAAAACAAAACATAAAGGAAAATGATTGCGGATTTCAAATATATATGTTGCCATTACATATTCCAAATACAAATGTTTCTAACCTTATTCCATATACAACCATTTCTTACTGAAACCTACATAACCAAAACTTAATTTATAAACCATTTCTAAACACAGACCATTTATGAACAAGACAATTTTCAACTATTAAATTGCATTTGTGCCTAATGGAAAATACTACATAGAATTGTAGTAATTGTAAATACTTTTCACACAATGCAAGTCAAGCAATCAATGTCAATGTTCCTTAATTCGTTGACATGAAGAAAAATTACCATAGGCAAGAATGAATTTCTTGATGGCTATTTTTAGGATGAAGGGAATCCTTTTTTGTAATAATGACATGTTGATCGTTGGTATTCTTAACTATTGTTCCTTCACTTCACATCAGTAGATCAAATCGTCCTTGTTTGAGATTTTCTATCCTTTTAGAAGCTCATATTGACTTACAGAAGGAAGTTTTCATGAAGATATATTGAGTGCTTCTTTCAAGTATAATTGTTGTTCATTGTTCTCTATCTTTCAAAGACAAATATTGTTTATTTCCATCACGTAAATGAGACATATCAGACCTATTCCGTTGTGTACCAGTGCTAATAGTCTATGTATGATGAGGTATCTTTCTCTCTAAGCTACATTCTGAATTTATTTGAATGGTGGGAGAGTGTTGGTAGTAATTGCTTGTTCATTAGGCAAGGTCAAATCTTCCTTTGTCACTATTTTCATTGGAAGAGGGTGTAGTTATTTGGGCTTTGTTACATTATTCTCCTTAATTTTACATGTTTAATCTCATTTCATTTTATCTTGTTGGTTTTTATGACAAGGAAGTAACCTTAGTAGCCAAAACATTTCACTTTGAGAGGGACTTTGGAGGGTCCAATTCATGGTCATTTTTGGTGGCAATGATGGTCTATTCTCCTTGCTAGTGGTTGCATTGCCAATTGCTCCTAGCTATTATTTAGTTAGATACATTACATATTACATTGTTGCATTGCATGTTAGTTGCATTTCATTTAATCCCATGAAAAACCTAAATTACAATAGTCGAAGTCACAAACCCGGGGGATTTCCTCAAGGAAGGAAGTTCTAATTGGGTGCTTTTGCCTAGTGAGCCTTTGAGGTTGACAAGGGACATTTTTTGTGTGTTAACATTTTGGCACTAGGAGGGTTGGAATTATTTCATTACATGCATTAAAAACTCACCAATATACTCCTCTTGCATGGGAGAACAATACTACTTTGTGTCTACCTAGAACAAGATCGTTACATGACCTTCCAAGAAAGACAATTGATTTTTTACCAAAAAATAATTATGAAGGAATTACCACTACATTTGATCATATTATAAATTTTGGATCTAAATTTTGGTTAATTAACATTGTTGAAAAATATCTTCTCTATAGGTTGTTCTCTTTCACTCTTGAAGGAGAAGTACATGATTGGTATAGTGTATTACCTATTCAATCGATTCAAGGCTAGAAGTAGTTTAAAGAAGTTTTAGAAAGTGATTATTGAAATTATCATCATGTAATTGAGTTGTTTCAATAATTGTGTGAAAAACATAAAGAAGACAAATAGTTTGTATGGGATTTCAATACAAGGTTACATCATATGTATTACTCGTTGCACAAAAATCATAGACCCCCACCATAGTTAGCTTGTGATTTGTATCTATGATCTCTTCCCTTCACAATTTCTTTGTTCATCATGTAGAAAGGAATTGACATTGTAGAGTTGGCACAGAAAGAAACACACACAATTGAAAATGAGTTGTATATGTGTCACCTATCTCCGATTTTGTCTCCATATTTTGAAGACTCCATGGTTGACAAAATAAATTTTCCAATCTCAAGCATAAATGATGAGAGAGAACATTCATTTGAGAATGTGATCCTCTTTTACTTGTTGCAAGAAAACATAAATAATAGAGTAGATGTTGGTATGCACAATGTTGTTGAGGAAAGTTCATATTGATGAAAAATACGAACTAAAGTATCTTTCATTCCACACAAGAAATTCATTCAAAAGAAAGGTGAATAAGTCCGTACAATGAGCACTTATGGAAAAATAACTTTCAATATCATTTCACATAACTCTCCAACAATAAATCTAATTTAAGGTGAATGTGCCACATTGACAATATGCTTGTCATGTTTCAAGCCTCTTGCTATTGTTGCATGTAGTCATATGAAATGACTTAGGAAGAGAGAAACATACCAGCTTTCAAAGAGTTACTATTATTTTATATAAACTCATTAGTGAATCAAGAACATGAAGTGGTAGGGTATTCTATTGAAAGCCTCTTCAATGAAGAAGAGGAAATAATTTCCACCTTCATCATGTTTGTTGATGACCACTCTTCCCTTGAAAACCATCAAATTAAACAATTTAGATTAAACTACTTTGATGTTGAGAGTTTTTACTAAATGAATGGTGAAGCCTTTGTAGGAGAAGAGAATACTAGAAATATAAAAACTGGTCACTTATGCTCAAGGTGAAGTCCATTTAAACATGAAGGTGATTAATTCAAGAAAAATAAATTTCTTTTGAAGGCATTTTCAAATTCAAAACTTTTGTTATGGTTGCATCATGGATGTACTCTTTCCTCAAACAATAATTATTGCAAAACCATAACTATTATTGGTTTCTTTCATTCATCACCAAAATAAATTCATTTTCTCACTTTCCCATCTTGCATTTCATCTTTTTTTTGCAATTTGTAGTGACCAAATTATGGCTTCATGTGTCTGTGCACTTGGTAATGTTGTTAATGGTTTATTTAAATTCATTTTCATGTTTATGAATACATGTCATGTATTTATAATTTTTGTATATCACACTTTACTTTTTATTCGCATCCGCATGTTCCTCCACAGTGTGAGTTCTTTATGTAGGGTTTTTATGACTGTCATGCTTATAAGCAATGTTGTATATCTCGACGATATATTAGATACATCGCTGATATTTATAGGGGGCTGATATTTTGTTGGGAATGTGTCGCAACACATATGACACTTTCAAAAACTCGTGACACTTTCAAAATATTGTGACACTTTCCAAATATATCGCAAGTTGAAGGGAAATATCGACCTGCTGGCTAAAAGGGCGGAAAAAGTGCACGTGAAGGGGTTTTAAAAGCCCCGGGTTGCTTTTTTCACCCATTGTTTCATTTCTAAGGTGTGAGAGAGCTATAGATGTGTGAGGGAATTCATTGTGTATCTATCCAAGGAGGAGAAAGCCAAGGATCTTGTTGCCATCAGCGCCAGCGGAGAGATCAAGATTTCTAGGTATGATCCAAAACATTTTTCTTTCATTTGTTTGAAGTTTGAACTTTGTTTTTTTAGAGTTAGGCTAGGGTTTGTAATGTGCCTCTTCTTGTTGTTTTTGAATGGAAGATTCAATCATTCTAATTCATCTAGCTCTCATTATTTAACCTTTGCATTACCGTGTGTTTTTTTTGGTTTTTTTTGTGCCATAGGTTTAATGTTTTCATCTAACCAAAATGCCAAAGGCATTGGATCCAATGTGGGTGTATGGTGAACCAGTGGACCTTCCCAATAGACAAATATTGACGTGCAATCTTTGCGGAAAAATAATTTATGGAGGAATTAGCCGCTTGAAATACCACCTTACCAAAATCACTGGGTTCGATGTGAAAAATTGTCTAAATAGTAGCCTAGAAATTATGCGTATTGCAAACCAATCACTCATTGATATGGATAATAAGAGGGATGCGACCGAGGTTCACAAAAAAGAACTTGAAGTTGCAAATAGAAACGTTGGAACAAGTGCCTCTGAGGGGGGACCAATACCAAAATCCCACTCCTCAGCCACATGGCCCTCAACTTCTGCAATCCACTCATCATCCTCACCTTTCTTTGTGCTCAAATTCCTCATGTACTATTTAGTATCTATATGCCTCATGATGATTCATCTCATGAGATACATTTATTTTTATCATTTGATGTGATTTTGTATCTACTATCATCCTATCATGAACATGTTTCAGAATTTTCAGTTTAGTAACGACATGCAACCACTTGACATCGTATGCATCTTATTTATTGGTTGTATTTTCATATTTATGTAGCAATGTGTTTATTTGATGTTGTTGTTGCTTTACATGTTTAAAAAATTGAAAATAAATGAGTGTTTTTGTATTTTTTTGAGGTCTTGCGACATTTTCCGAGATATTCCGATATTTTCCGCCAATGTCGCCAAGAAGTTACATTCTCGACCCTTGCCGATACTTTCCCTGAGATGCCATATACAAAATTTCTTAAAAGAATATGTTTTTGTTGTGTTTTTATTGTATTTAATTGAACTTTCACAAAATAATGCAATATGGTGTTGGTAGCAGATTCTACTATCATAGACAAAGATTTTGTCTAAACCCCAAGTAAAGGGGGCATCGAGTTTCATTTGTGAATTGATATTTTTTTATTGTTTTTTTTTTGTATTCACTTGTTCGACGGATTACCAATGCTTGTACAATCCTTCCGACGGAGGTGCTGTGTCTCCGACATTTACGTTCGTCAGATATCACTTTCATGTATCCGACGAACGTAAGTGTCAGAGATACATCACCTCTATTAGAGGGACTGTACAAGCGTCAACAATACTATAACGGTTCCCCATAGAGGGGCGCCAGATATCCACTGAAACATAAGTGTCAAAGATACAACACCTCCACTGGAGGGACTGTACAAGCGTCAGTACTCCAACGATAGTTCCACATGAAGGGGCGTCAGATATCCGACGAAACGTAAGTATCAGAGATACAACACCTCTGTTGGAGGTACTGTACAAGCGTCAGAGTCTTGTGCCGGAGTTTCGATGCATAGGTGTCGAAAGAAACAATGAATTTGGATGTCTTTTTCTGGACTACGTAGGCTGGAAGACCGACGTCATTGTGTCGGATATCCGACAACCAATGTTTCGTCAGAGAATCCGACAAAAAATCACTGACGAAATAATTAACCAAGTTTTGTTGAATATGCGATGGTAATGCATCGACTAAATGACGTACCGTCATTGGATTTTGAGATAATTCTAGTAGTGAAAGGAATAGGATAAAACCTAGTTCAATCATGTCTTGCAATCATGCATTTGCTTTCACATTGTTGGGACGCCATCCA
The DNA here is from genome assembly GCA_010110895.2 of Picea sitchensis. Classification (NCBI taxonomy): domain Eukaryota; kingdom Viridiplantae; phylum Streptophyta; class Pinopsida; order Pinales; family Pinaceae; genus Picea; species Picea sitchensis. The sequence continues at coordinate 4,706 of SNQJ01S0305188.1, read as the reverse complement.
CAAATGTGGAGAAGCATTGCTTGGGTTTCCCCACATGGTTTTTGTTTATGTGTGTGTGTGTGTGTAAGAATTAGCTCAAGGAGTTAGCTCTACCAGTTGTCATCAATGTTCAATATTTGACTAGTTATGTGCCAATCAATGTCCAGTTTGAATCCTTCCAGGTGAGTTATACTAGCTTACACTGACAAGTTTACTAAGGATATCATCCATGAATGTGCCAAAGCATCTCTTGGATTTGTATACAAGATTTTCCTTGGAATACAATATAAAATTAATGCTTTATTTCAACTTTCACATAAAAAATGACTTTTTATCTCAATTTTACCTTTAAAATTAAGGTACAAATATTAAATCTTATTAAATTTAAGTTTATAAACACAAATTTACATTCAAATAGATTTAAAGAATCTAAAATAACAATTACAAAATTTTATCATATATTTCATAGCAGTGATATTTTTCTTTAGCCACCCAAAAAGGATGATCATAAAAAATAATAAGAACCTCATGAAGAAGGAAAAGTAACGAGTGGTATTTGTCTATAGCCACCAAAAAAGCGTGATCATAAAAAAGATTAAGAACCTGTTGAAGAAGGAAAATCAATGAAAAGAAGGCCTATAGGGATAAGAGAGGGAATGCCCTAATCTAAGGGATGAGCTCAAGGTCTATATTCACAAAAAGGTACACCAATTTAATACAATTGAAAAATAAAATTTGATAGATTTTTTAAAGAGAGTAAGATAACATTACTACTTGATAGCCCCGAGGGTTAGCTCAATTGGTCCAGAGTCAGACATGAGTTTATATTTCTTGTTGTTGGTCACATGTTCGACTCTCTTGATTCCGTCGAGGTGATGCCTCATAATCAGGGTCGACGATTTACCCTGCTTACCATCCATTGATCATGGGGAAGTATTCGAAGGGTTTTCCGCAAGTATATTTCCTCAAAAAACATTACTACTTGATGAAAACTATGTTGTGGATAAATAGTCCAAAAAGCATTAAAAATACCTAATTTTGTAATACCATGCCTCGAGAATGGTAAAGAGTGAATGAATAACAATGTAACTTTGAGGGGGAAACCTCCTTTACACCCTATGTTTACAAATAAGTCTTGATTACCCCTAAAAATAGATCTCCCTGGTATCTTTAGGAGACAAAGGGTACAATTATAAATAATAAGCTGACTAATATTAACAATAGTAATATAACAATATCAATGTAATGGCCCAAGAACTAGGAACTTAACATGCCATATCCCTTCAAACAAGCATTTCCCTCAATGCTTGATTAGTTGCAGATGCTTTTGTATGAGGAAACCATCCTTCCAAGTTGCATCTTCTATTGGAAAGCTCTTCCAATTGATGAGGCATTCCATAATTTCTGTCAACATGTTCTTCCACTTGTGTTGCTCCTACAAAGATAACATTGTTTCTCTCCATGATAATGGTCCTTTTTCACAAATTCCTCCTTCTAACCCATTTTTAATGACCAAAAACTGAGCTTCCAATAAAAAATTACAATAATTTTATGTTGACACACCTTGTAAATCCATGATTCAGGGTTTTCTCTACTGGTCGACCTTGCACCAATTACAACTTCACCAATTCTAATATTCTATCACTGAATTTTTAACAAGAAATATGATGTTTTTTCTTTGGGTTCCCATTGATCCTGTACATTTTGTACCTTCCAAGTGGAAGTTATGGTGGAATTACCCAAACCTATTGTTTTTTCCCAATGTCAAGAGAGCAAACTTGTATGGTTTTTCACTCCACACCTATAGCACTTCAAGATATGAAAATTTTACCTTCAATATCCTGATACCCTCTTTCCAGTGGCACTAGTATTACTTCAATTAGACCTATCAATCTCTATTTATGACCGTTTATTTTAAACCACTTGTTTAATCTTAGTTTGAGGACTAGACAAAAACCCTAACTTGTACAAATTGTAACTCCAAAAATTTGGAGAAAAAGATTCCAAAATTTTTATCCAATGTAATACACTCTTTCCTTTATCAACTTTGAAACTTCCATGCACTTCCAATGATATCAATTTTTTTTTTAGTGAAAACGGTAAGATGACTTGTTTAAAGGAGCCGAACCAAGGATTGTCCACTATAATACCAAATGTTATGGACCAAATACTCATAAGCATAAAAAATATCCAATGTATTTATGCCATTCCTTGAGAATGATGAAAAGTGAATGAATAACAATGTCACTTCAAAGTTTCATCTTCTGTTGGTAGTTTCTTTCAATTGATAAGACATTCCATAATTTCTCTTGGCACATTCTTCCACTTTTGTTGCTCCTACAAGGACAACATTGTTTCTCTCCATGATAATGGCCCTTTTTCATGAAATTATTATCGAATGGCATCAAAATTGATGCCTATATATTCTCCTCAAATTCCTCCTAACCCATTTTGAATCATAAAAATGGAGCTTCCAATCAAAATTTACAATAGATTTAAGTTGACAAACCTTGTAAAGACATGATTTGGGGTTTGCTCTACTTGTCAACCTTGCACCAATAAACTTCGCTAATTATAATCTTCCATCACTAAAATTTTTACAAGCACTATGATGTGTTTTCTTTGGGTTCCCATAGATCCCCTACAATTTGGACCTTCCAAGTAGAAGTTATGGTGGAAGTACCAAAACATGTTTTTTTTTCCCAATTTCAAGAGAGCAAACCTGTATGACTTGTCACTCTACACTCGTAGTACTTCAAGATGTGCAAATTTGACCTTCAATATCCCGATCCACCCTCTTGCCAATGACACTAGTCTTACTTCAATTGGACATATCAATATCTAGATATGTCTATTTTTTTTAAACAACTTGTTTAAGCCTAGTTTGAGGACTAGACAAAAACCCTAACTTGTACAAATTGTGGCTCCAATAATATGCCATGCTTTGAGAATGGTCGAAAGTGAATGAATAAAAATGTCCCTAAAATTGTATCTCTTTGGTATATATAGGAGACAAAGGGTATGGCTATAAAAAATGTGCTAACTACTAATAACGATAAATAATATAGTAGCTTAGAGACTTAACAAACTATTACCTAAAAAATGAGAACACTAAGCCTTAAACCACTTAATTTGGTAAAAGTGGTGCTACTAGTATCACTACTTTCTTCCAAGGTTCTTTTGTTTAAAAAAATTGTAGTGTTAAGTTAGTAATATTTTTGTAGGGGGTTTATCACTACTTTCTTCCAAGTTTCTTTTTGTTAAATTAAATATTAGTTTATAATGGTCAATTAGAAATTAGACTTAGGCATTAATAAAGTCAAAGTGACTTTAGGTTAATTTATTTGCTTTTAGGTTATATTTTCACTTTATCCCACATTCATAAAGTAGTTTGACTCTACTTGATTGTAACCTATATAAGAAATCTATTTGCTCTCTTATTTCATTGATTGAATAAAAACAGATAACCTTATTCAAGTTATCTTGGTTTCTGTGTGTGCTCGATTTCTGTTACATGGTATCAGAGCAAGGTTAGGGCCACGGAGTCTGGGAGCGCTTGAAGACCTAGGGATTGCTGCCGACAGTGACAGATCGAGGGATCGCCAGTGTAGCACACTCAAGGAGCTGAAAGGGTTTCAGATCAGTCAGAGCCGGGTTCATTTGATTTTTCAGCTTTAAAAGCCAGATTGCAGGTATTTTGCCATTATTTATCTGCTAAGTTCAGTATTTTTGATCATCTATGGCTACATTGACCAACATCATCTTGGAAAGCAACCAAAAATTCTCTGGGAAGAACTACAATACCTAGAAGCAACACATGTTGGCCATTTTTGCGTATCGGTGCCTGTCAGATGTTGTTCTGGGACAAGTCCTCGTCCCACGGTTGCAGGTAAATACCATGACAAGTTTTATGGCCAAGACAGAGAGGCCGTGATGATGATCAAATTGTCCGTGACAAATGAGATGCTACTTGAGGTTCAGAATGGGAAGACTGTTGCAACGATCTAGAAACAGTTGAAAGAGACCCATGAGATTTCAGATAAGGGTCGAGCGTTCTTTTTAAAGAATATGTTGTTCTCGATCAAGATGAGTGAGGGTGCCTCTCTCCAAGATAACTTACTCAAGATCAAGGACATCTGAGAGCAGTTGGAGGCCATTGGTCGAAAGATGGCAGAAGAGGACATGGTGGTGATCACACTGAACAACTTGCCGGGGTCCTACGAGCACTTCATTGAGACCCTGAACATCATAGCTACAGACGTTGACTTGAAGTTTGGAGAGCTATCCAATAAGCTCTTGCAGTAGGACAGGTGGAAGAAGCAATTTGGGAGCAACAGTGAGACAAAGGGTTCAGAGCAGGCCTTTGCAGCCAAAGCTAAAGGCAAAGGCAAATGGACAAGGAAACCTGGTCTAGGCAATAATGAGGATGCCACCAATAATGAGGATGCCACCAAAAGCCTGAAGACCATCACTTGTCATTACTGTGGAAAGACTGGCCATATGAAGAAGCACTGTAGAATGTTAATGTTTAAGCCATTATTATAGATGTTTTCATTTCATTAGATAACAATAGCATAATCCAATATCACTGAGAAATACACAATCACAAGAGACACATCATTTATCCTGGGAAACCCTCTAGGGGAAGAAAACCCAACAAAACTTCCTTAATATAGATAGCCAATACAATGCCAAGAGATCTCTATGCTAAAACAAAAGGTCCTCTC
>SNQJ01S0305187.1:0-10176 GCA_010110895.2 Picea sitchensis | reverse complement strand
TTTGTTATTCCAGAATCCATCATATTCAAAGTTATTGGAATTTATTTTGAATCAAACAACACAAAGTTTATGCTTTAAATTATTGTTGGATTAAATTGTAATTTTTATATGTTGGGTAGGTTTTTTATTATTATATTTAAATTTACAGTACTCACCTTTTATGAACATCGAGGGAGAAAATATCTAAATGTTGTATGATCATATTCTAGGGTTTAGAATCAAGAATTCAGTTGGAAAATTTAAGATCCTTTCAGCATAACATTGTTGAAATTGCCTCCTATACAAAAAGCAATCATATTCGTAATTTTTGAAATTGAATTTGAACCAAACAACATAAATCTTATGCTTTGAGATCCTTTCAGCATAACATTGTTGAAATTGCCTCCTATACAAAAAGCAATCATATTCGTAATTTTTGAAATTGAATTTGAACCAAACAACATAAATCTTATGCTTTCACTTATGTTTGGATTTGATTTTGATTTGTATATGCTGGGTATATTTTTTTATTATTATATCTAAATTTACCAGACTCACATTTTATCATAACGTCAAGGGAAAAAAAAATCTATCATCTTCTAGGGTTAAGACTGGAGATTTTGGTTGGGAAATTTGAGATCCTTTCAGCATAGCATCGCTCAAGCTTCTTATTGTACTAGAATATATCTTATTTGAAGTTATTGTAAGACACCTAACCCCCTAAGTACCTTCTAAGGGAATGGGGTATAAAAATTTCACTTGTCTTGAATCGTCTCTAAATCTCTTTTCAAGGGAACCATTGTCTTTTGCTCGTCGAGAGCTTTCCAATGACTATCAGTTTTCTTAAAACTAAGATCTGGATTGAAAGTTGTGCCCTTTTAAATTTTTAGGGCCTTCACTGGCCAAAGACCACCTTACTAGCATTGGCACCCACGCCACCATACCAATCCGACATGGTGTTGACATGTCACTTTCCAGCACAACGTGTCATACTGACTTGCAGGTACATGTGGCATCAAACAACTTGGCCAAATCCATGACTCCTCCTGTGGGAAATCAGGGCAACAGACGGGTAGTGGGGATTGATCGTGATCTATATCGACAATCCACTTCTCATCATGGCCCCCTCCGCATGTTCAAGGTTTAACACAGGGTGAAGGGGTCGTGAAACTCAACCATAGTTAAGCCTCTGGTGAAGTGTCATAAGTCGATGGATTGCGACCCCCTCCGCCTATGGTTAACCTAACCACACATGACCCCCCTACCATTGATACAGTGTTGGCATGTGTCATGATGACATCAACACCACGGGGACCCTGCTTTACCAACCTGGCCTGACCATAGTGTGACACGTGGACACTGGGACACTAGCCCATTGACCTACTTATACCTTCGAACAAAAACTCCCAATCTAGTGGCCCCGCTAGCACCCCAAACATGTGGCGCTGCCACAACTTGCCACATGGAATAACACATGGCCCTTTTGTTGCCCGCCACTTAGATGGCACTTTTCACCCATAAACGTCATGGACCACATCCTCAAAGGGCCAAATTACCATGGCACGTCACATACCCTGCACTCAACACCTGGACCTTCCACGTGGACTGACATAGTATAGATATCATCACACCGCACATGAATTATCTATTTAGGTGTTGACACTTATCCGCTTTGTATTGAATGGATGGTTTCATCCTCCTTCATTCCAAGCCTACAAGGGGAGGTTGGAACCATACCCAGGAACCTTGCCCCATCAACGAATCAGATCATCGATCCTTGGAACCATACTCGAAAACCTTACCCCATCAGGGTATCAGGTCATTGGATCATCGAGCCTTGTTTATGCTCTTTGACCAACACTTACACTCCCCAATACTTATATCCTAGGTGTTGGCCCACCAATGTACTGGGAGGTCAGCCTACCAGAGTATTGAACGACCGGGTATCGACCTTCCCAACAAAACCTTGTAGACATAAACCATGATAGCCCAGGATACTGATATCATGGTATACTCAAGTCATAAGACCCCCTCCGAATCTTATCAAAACAAATCTACAACTAAGATCTCTCAGCCTGTATATCTAACGACTGAGGTTCAAGGGCTTTAATCCCATACCTTCACACCCATTTAGGGCCACATTCGACATGTGGCTTGACATGGCATATTATCGGCATGACATCTTGCAACATAGTTTAATCACATTGTTATGGTGTCAACACATGGTCTATGATGTGTCATGACATGTGGCATGGAAAGTGTCAGCTGAAGTCATCATGTCGTCTGATTTGTTATGTATTTCTGCGTAGAACTCCCAAATCCACTCGACACATGGCATCACCCACATCATAACACATGGAACAATTTTCGTCTGCCACATGAACCAACTATGTTGTGGCACAATGCCCCCTGGTGTCAGGGTATTGAAACATTTGAAAGAGATGGAATCTTGGATAACTCTCGGTGGTCAATCATCCTGATATGTCTTATCCAGGTGGATATTGGTGGTCACCCACATGATCCAAATTCCAACTGGATCATCTTGATAGTTTTCAGTTCAACACGTTTCTCTGTAATGGGGACAATCCTTTGTAATTGTGGGTTATTCACTTATGAGGTTGTCCTGAATCCCCACACAACATATAGGTGGATTTTGGTGGCCACCCACCTATTCCAACTGGCTTATTTTGGAATTTTTCAAGTCAATACATCTTTATGTACTTCCACGATTGTTTTGGGGCTCTAAACAATGTTTTATTGGCTTGCCATAGTCAAACTGTAGACAGATTTAGATTTTGACAGCATAATGCATAGTTCTAAAAAATACCTTTCCAACGAGCTATCACGCGCCTAAAATGGAGATCATATGCAAAAGTTACGACCCTGGGAAGTTAATGTACTAACTTACCCCAACGGGGCCCACATGGCTTTGGCGTTTCATCTCCTAGGGTTAGGTTTTTGATGTCTAGGATTTTGTCATTCATGTTTATCATAAAAATTCCTTCAGAGCCTCATTGTAATCATCTTCTTGTGAATGAGTGTAGCTGTCACATCTCTTCTCAGAGGTAAAGCTACCACCATTCTAGCGAGTCTTGCACTCTGTATTTTTAAAGTCTCTATACAATTATTTCATTAATAGAAATCATGTATTGTTGTATCTCTCTATTTCTGACAATTTTCATGAGTATTTCATTGTAATATCTTTGCTTTCATTTCGTTCCGAAAATAATCTGGATCAATTTTGGGCATCAACCCACCAGGTTTAATAGTGGATATTTAACCCTCTCTAAATCCAATAGTCACAAGTGAGTTCCTGCCATCTGACACTTTAACACTCATTCATAAAAGGAAAGGGGATGGAACCGAAATTCAGAACCCTACTCTCGAGTGTCGGCTCATCAGGGTTTCATACCAATTACCACAAGGGATCACCCGTTGCTTTGGGGATCCAGTATCCCGACTAGTCGATATTCTTTCTTATTTCCCCAATAATACACTATGATCAATGGTTGGAATTCAACCATCCATAGATCTAACGAACAAAATCTCTCGTGGAATTACAAAGGAACTTCGATGGGTAAATAGCCTGTCTTTGGATGGTTGAGATTTAAAATAGGAATAATTGTCTTGTCCTCCATTACAACTCTGTCATGAATTTATGAAAATTTGATTGCAATTAATGAATTATTGAATACAAAGCTTTCATATACTAGGGCATGAGCTCAATGAGGGTCCCACACTCCATTCACCCATAAACCAAACACTAACACTTGTCATCGCCATGATCCTCTAACTGCTATGTTTGCATAACATGTCACGTCTACATCACTTGCACATGGTGGAACCGCATTAGTTCATGAAACTACTAAGGAAAAGGGAAGTAGAAATTTCCCTGGAACCATTCCCCATCGGGGTACCTGGCTATCATCCCACTGACATATTAGGACTTTCCCAAATGGAATATAGACACGACAATCTTCCGAGGTCTGGTACTCTAGTACTCTGGAGACCAAACTCCCTCACGAGCTTAGTTACAAGATCGGTCGTCGAGATATCTCGGAAAGTAGATCTAATGGTTGTCATTCAAGAACATCTTTGAATAATGGGTATCTCAGTTAAACAATTCATCAATACCCTAGTTTCCTAATCTTCAGATATTCCGTTGATCATAGCGTCGTATTGGATCCGATGATTACTATCGATTTCCAGTCTTCTTGTTGATAACAAAATATGATCCTATGTAACATGATTAAAAGACAAACCATGAATTAAAACTATAATAAATCATGATAAACCTATCAAATCGGAATTTGATCCTCAAAGATATAAGTTTATCCCATTGAAACTTTTGTTGTCCCGGTATTCGGTAATGTACTTTCCCTTGCAGATTTAAAATAGTCGTAACTTTCTTGTCTTCAATTACATCTATGTCAATACTTTGTGAACATTTAATGACAATTAATGAAGCATTGAGTGTGAATCCTTAATGCATTAATCCTCCCCAATTTTCACATAAACACATTAAGGCAAATTTCAGACTGTTAGGAAATCATGATTGCTTAAACCTAGAAGTCTTAATTAAATCATTTTCTGTGAGGTTTCCTTTCACTGGTTAGTATTAGAAATTCTTTTTAATTTTATATAAACCTATTAGTTGTTTCTTTTGAATAAAACTTTTTGTCATTTACTTGCAGGAATTCACAAAGACAAAATGACTCGCAGAAGCAAAGAAAAACAACAGAATGACAATGAATTTGACATTGAAAAGAACCCCAATTCGACATTTTTCGTTGATACTACATTCAAGATAGACATGAGCAACAATATGGAGTGGACCCAAATTTACTTTTTCTTCTAGGAAGTGGATTTCACTTACGAATATGAATCAGATGTCGATGATCTGGTTGATATTAAAGAATTTGAACTTCACAAAATTGTTTTCAGACCAACTATTTTACCTTATTATGACATGGTACGATGGATTATCTCCCATACTAATATCTCTACATGCACTATTCTTAATTCATCAAAGTTGTTGTTTCCTTTAGGCCTGAAGATGTTAATAATATGTATAAGTTAAGCCTACCCATAGTCAACCTTGATGACAATTTCATTAAGGAATTCATTAAGAAAAATGTTGAAAAGGAGGAAGCGCAAATGGACGAGTTAATTAAATAATGGTGGAATGCCACTGATTCTTTCAAATTCATAGGTGACAAGATCTACCTTATCCCTAGACTGAAGAAAGCCCCTATGTTAGTTTCCATAGTGCTTTGTCGTTTATATGGTGAGAAAAATTCTTCCAAATTCAAATTGGGTTGGGTCCCTCTCACCCACAAAGTTCTCAAAGGGAAGATTTTCAATTGGGCTCATATACTCTCTGCCAATCTTAAACAAGAAGTGAAAAAGTATCAGGAAGCTCTTCCAGGATGTTCTCCAGGGTTTTTTATGTCTTCTTACTTGGTAGATGCCATAAATGCAGTTACATATTTCCCTCTTTTAGCTTGGAGTTGGTCTCCCTCTAAGGAAGCAATTCATTTATACTGATCTAAAATGTGGCAATAAATTGCAAAAATTATTTCTATGATATCTATATTTTTTTCACGATTCCCCTGCATCTGCTTTTGAAAAACCTGTCAGTCCCAAGATTCACTCAAGAGGCTATGGATGTTATAAAATAAATTGTTGATTGGTTTATAGATTTATAATTTTCATACATCAGGATTTTTGGTTGTGAAGGCCCCCCTCATCTCTTGCTTAGGTGTGTCCTAGACAGGCTATGATTAAGAGAAATTGCATATCATATTGTCAGTGTCAGCATTGCAACCACTTTAGCTAAAAATCAGAAAAAACAATGGTCTGCTTTCCCGATTTTACTAGGTATTTATACCTTTTAAGTGAAAAACATGCTCAAAAAGAGGTTGACTTACTAGATGGAATCTGACTAGCCCAATGAGATTTTAAGAAACATGATCCAACATAGGTAGTCAAAAAACATTATGCTACGATCAAAATCAAAACATATATTCATGAAGACAGTCCTTTTGACCTTGTTTTTCAAATAGCCATGAACTTCCATGAAGTATGTCGAAGAGTTGATTTCATAAGAAATAATGGTAATTTATTGAACTTCACTGAATGACAAGTTAAGAGGAACAAATATTTTCTTAAGGAAAAAAAATAAAAAACAAAGAATTGTAGAAATTGAGGAAGATGAAGAAGAAGATAAAAATGAAACATAACCAGTTCATGATGCTTCTTCAGCAAAAACACAAGTGGACATAACTTCACAAGAGAAAGTTGTAACAACAAAAGAAGATTCAAGCACATCAAATACTCAAACTCCCGCCAAAGTGATTTAGGAAAATACAGAGTTCAACACCAACACAGACATGAAGTTTTCCCACACAACACTCGTTTAGATCACTAATCCGATCAATACTACTCCCATAATCTCAATTTCAGGAAGGCTAGTCACCACATCTTTTGATATTGATAGCATTTTACCTATACAATATATTTTTCTATCTTTAGACAAAATTTTCTTTTATGACAAAACCAAAATTATAGAAAAGAGAAAGTCGAAAAAGAGCAAAAGGACCCACCATGAAGAAACAACACAAGAAGTAACTCAATTATGGAATGTTGCACATTTGGACGATGAAGAATTTGCAAATGAAGTTGTTGGTGCCTTAGGGGAATTTGCAATGAAAATAAATGGTCTGTGATAGATTAACCAACTAGATAAAGAAAGAGAAGGACAAAGTAAAAGAGCTTATGGAACAACAAAGGATAAAATAATACAGTTGGTCATAGAAGCATGAATCTCAAGTCAAGGCTATCACAGAAACAAACAATCTCTCTCATAATATCATTGCACAGTCGACAACAAAAACAGATGAAATTAAATTGAGCATGATAGACATGTAGACACATTTCTTAGAGAAAAAGAAAAAATCAAAAAATATTATGACAAACAGATAAATTCCTTCACTATTGAACTGGAAGAAGCGAAAATAACGAATGAGAATTAAGAAATAATAAGGAAAGAAGCAATGGAGCTTAATGCTAAATTATCATCTTCAAAAGTATTGTTCTATTCAATATGGTATGTTATTAAAGAAAAACATGAAAAAATCTTGGATTTTTCTACTGAGTCTCAGTTACAATCTAAAAAGAAAAAAGAACTCCAAGCCATTTTTGAAAATTTGAAAATATGGGAGGCACAAAGAACCAGTTTTCCACTAGAACACTCCAAAATGTCTGAAGAAGAAAAAATCCAAATACGAGCTTCACTTGATTCTTGGAAAGCAAGTTGTTTGTTTTCACATGATTTAATTGAGGAAACAATTAAAAGTTGATTAGTCTTATGGGATTCAACAATAGATATAATTGAAGAATATGAATTTCCTCATGTGCAATTTATCAGAAAATCAGTTCCATTATCAAATTGTCTTATAGATGTGTAGCAACAATTAGACTCAAGGAAAAACATTATCAACAATTTGAATTTCTAGAATCTGGAAAGTTTTAAACAAATTCTCAATCGTTCAGCAGAATGTTAAAAAAAAATTGATAGTTTCTTATCTAAGTTTTCAACAAAATGAGAGGAAATTGCTAAGAATATTTACCTATGTAAATTAAACAAGGAAATTCCCAGCCTCCATTAATTGCAACCATGTTAGAAAAAGTTTCCTTATGGAAAAATCAAGGAAAAATGCAAGGGGAAAAACTCATCACTAGTGTTGTTGAAGTTGAAGAGAATATCTCTCCTTAATATCATTTATCAAATCAATTTCAAATATCTAGGCCTATTGATTTGATCCGAGGGAGGAAGTAATTATATAATTTTGCATCTTCGCTCCTATTTATTGTAATTTTGTAAAGAAGAATAGGGTTGGAAATTCTGGAGAGAAGGTTATGTGCTTTGTTGCAAAATCCTTAATCTTTTAAGTTTTGATTACTTGGAAGTGGCAGCAGTTCTATGATGTTTTGTTAGTTTTGGTACTATTATTCAACACTGATGAAATGTTTATTTTGAAAACCACTCCTCTCTTTTGTTAGGTTTATTTATGAATGAAAACTTTATGTTCTTGGTTTATGCATTGTTGTTATAATTTTGAGAAAATCTTATTATTCATTCTTAAATGAATTTGATCATAGATAATCTGGAATTGAACATGAGTATGGATATTAATTCCTCTTGAGTAACTATTTTCTCTACCTATTACTTATATGCATACTTCTAAACTAGTGTTATGGCTACAAGAACTATTTCTTAAATCTGACCGTTCATCCTTATTTCATGTCTAATTTACGTTATTGAATATGAGTATGTTGATTGGTATTTTCTTGGTAAATATTTACTAAGTTAAAACTAAGATACATCTATGTTAACGGTTGTCAAGCTATTTGAACTATTTATGTGACCTGATAACTCATTTCTATCTCATCTTCATCTTCAAATTTCTTCTTGCTCCTCACTAGAATATTGTGAACTATTTCTAGATTCTATTAACGATAGTGTAGTTTTAGAATATTGATTATATTAGTTCTTTATTTTTCTACACAATAGATTAGAAGAGATTCAAATAAATCCTTCTTTCGAGAAGCAAATTTCCTTAGTGAAAATCGGGCCCACATACCAGTGAGGATCTCCATCCCAAACAAGTATAGACCTTATTGGAGCTTTGATCGAGCGATTTCTCGATGTTCTTTGCAAGGAGTTTTTCTAGGAATCAACACATGTCAAAGTTCAGAGAGAGAGGTATAATAGAAACAATGAATAGAAACTGATTTACAGGATAAACACGCCACATTGGGGTTTCAATACCCATCTAGCTATTAAATAGATGCAATGATACAATGAGGATCGAATGCATCTCTAATCAAAATGAAAATGACAGTAACTAAACATAAGTTCAACTATTACTAACTAGAGTTGACTCGGTGAACTAGCAAATAGATTGAAAGCTGGAGATTACATTTAACAAAATGCAATTTTCAAATTTCTTCTTTCTTACCCTCATATATTTTCATTCTTTCATGAAGGACAAATTCTCATTTTCTTGAAAAAAACTTGCAGAGAAATATGCCTATGAACATCAGTCTGAATGGAGTAATTATTACAAAATTAAATCCAAGTCTTTGCAAAACATAAAGTTTTTGCTTTCAGTATACAAAACCCAAGGGAATATTCATTATATTTATTTAGTTATTGGTTTATTGTTCTAATAGTCAGTGAATAATGTTCAGTAGCTAATGGTGTTGCTGGTATAACTGATGTCCAAATTTTGATTCAGTTAAAACTCCAGATTCATCTAATTGTTGTACTAGTTATGTTGAAGTTCACTGAAATGATGCTAAATCGAATTCCATTATTTTATTGCTCATATATTTCATGGATTTGTCTGTTTTATGGAGGGTGACATCTGTGTTGTTGCTCCTTTGAGCCATGATCAGGGCATTGAGGTATAGCCAGATCTAGATAAGGAGGTATGACCAGTTTTGTAGGAAGCATTCAAGGGTCCCTAACTGAGAATCTCAATTAATCTAATTTTCATCACACAATGAACTTATGCAGTGCAAAGGCATGTAAGAAAAATTCTAAAAAATAAAATATTGACAGTTGATCCTTCAGATCCTTCATATTGACCTCCCTGCATAATGTGTTTTTATAACCCTTGAGATGTTTTTGGCTAGGAAACTATGCCAAGGCATCCATAAAATTGATTGGTTTTGTTTAAGTTGGTCTGCGCTAAAACAAAGTGGTTTGTTGCTTTACTTTAGTTCCTTAATTACCAATATTTAAAGATTAAAGATCGATTTTTAAGGGCAGAATATCTATGTTTCAAACATTTGAATATTTTAATGAGTGAGAGAACAGGCGAGAAAAACAAAATCCAAGTGAAAAACAATGTATCATTTGACAAATATTATTTTACTCTGAGAAAGAAGAAATGGTAACAAAATATGTATATGAACTAGAATATAATTTGAACAAAAAGGAATAATTTGTTTCTATTAAAAAAGGTTTAATAAAAATTAAGTACAAGTCCTCTTAATACTCACACTATGTCGAAGAAGTATGTAACTTTAAATGATCCTTTCCACTGTTTGCAATAGTAGTTGTTATACAAAATTATCACAATCATGACAAAAAATACATTCAATAGGAATTTTTAAACATAGAGAAAA
>SNQJ01S0305186.1:0-10176 GCA_010110895.2 Picea sitchensis | reverse complement strand
TTGTTGGGTTTTCTTCCCCTAGAGGGTTTCCCAGGATAAATGTTGTGTCTATTGTGGATGTGTATTTCTCAGTGATCTTGTTCTTATTATGCTCTTATCTTATGAAATGCAAAGAACTATAATAATGGCATAAAACATTAACAAAAAGGGGATTTGGTCATACATAAGTCTCGACATGATCAATCCACAAAAGCGGATTGATCTATATAATAATAACTCAATAATAAGTAGAATATTCTTCGCAGTTACAATATTTCAACACTCCCCCTTAACAAGAAGGGTATTCTACAATAATAATAATCTATTTTTAAGGTCATGACCAAGCCAGACACCAAACTGGTGTATGAGACCCCCTTGTTTGTGGGACAAGGGACCCCCTCCGCCCAACGATTTGACTGGTAAAGTCTACGGAGGTATACATACCCTACCCCCTCTGGATTTGAACTTGTGACCTCTTAGGAGGAAACACATGTTCTTAACCATTAGGCCCACTCAGGCTGTATAACATCATCAGGAGAAAGAGAGAGGGCAACATCATCATCAACATCTGGAACACTCATTGGCACATCTATAAATCATCGGAAGTTTTTCTCATCATCAATAACATCATCGTTCACAACGTGGAGCTGGAATAGTATCATCATCATTATTCTTTGCATCAACATCAATTAGTATAACACTAATACAACATCATCAATCAGTACAAGACTAATACATCTTCATCAACATCTTCAGCATGAAGCTGAAGTAGCAACATCATCATCATCTTCAGCATGAAGCTGAAGTAGCATCATCATCATCATCTTCAACATGAAGCTGAAGTAGCAACATCAATATCATCTTCAGCATGAAGATGAAGTAGAAGCATCAATATCATGAAGCTAGAATAATAATATCACCAACACGAGGCTGGTACACCAACATCAACAACATCATCAGCACAAGGTTGAGATGACAACATCATCAACACGAGGTTGAGATGACAACATCATCAACATCATCGGCACGAGGCTGAGATAACAACATCATCACAGCACGAGGTTGGAACAACAACATCATCACAACACGAAGGTTGGAGCAACAACATCATCACAACACAAAGGCTAGAGCAACAACATCATCATCATCATCATGGGGCAACAAAATGAGGTAGGTGTAACAACATTTTGTGGTACTATGATAGTCCCTAAGGAGCTGCCCAGGAATCATAGGATTCCCTAGGATATAAAATCCTAATGGAGCTACCACGTGGTACTCTGACAGACCGTCCTTACTGGACCTTCGGGATCTGCCCAGGAATTATAAGATTCCCTAGGATTATAAAAATCCTAACGGAGCTACCACTACTGACCATAGCTAGCATATACATGCACAAGTACTCTGACAGACCATCCTTACTGGACCTTCGGGATCTGTCCAGGGATGATCAGTCCCCTAGGATATAAAATCCTAACTGAGCTACCCGTTATTGGTCAGGATACCATAGTATCATCAACATCACTCCCCCTTTCGAGGGAGGTCCTTTCGGACTATATCGAGCTTGTCTCGAAAGGGCTCAAACTTTACACAAGACAGAGGCTTGGTCAACACATCTGCAACCTCCTCATCTGTGCCAACATATTGGAGCTTTATGGCTCCCCTTTGCACCATATCACGAATGTAGTGACACCGGATTTCTATGTGCTTCGACTTGTCATGGAACACAAGATTCTCTGTCATCTTTATGCAACTCTGGTTATCACATAGAATCACGGTTGCTTCCATCTCCAGATTAAATAGATCTGTCAACAACTTCCAAATCCATATGGCTTCACAACTGGTGGAACATGCAGCAATATATTCCCTTCTGTTGTGCTGAGAGCAATACTGGATTGCTTCCTACTCTGCCATGAAGTCATGGCTGACCCCAGAATGAAACAACATCCTGAAGTGATCTTTCTATCAGAAACACTTCCAGCCCAATCTGAATCGGTAGAACCAATTAGTCTGAAGTCATGATCTCCATTATAAAAGAGACCAAAGTCCAATGTACCCTTATGGTATCTCATCACATGTTTTGCAGCAACAAGGTAAACATGTCTGGGGTCTGCCAGATACTGACCCAAGGTGTTCACAACAAAACATATATCTGGCCTGGTATTCGTTAGATACATCAATGATGCAATGATCTGTCTGTATGGTGTAGCATCAACCAATTCTGATGAAGTATCAACCAGGAGCTTCAACTTTGTTTCCATGGATGTGTTCATGGCTTTACATTTCAACATATCAAACCTCTTCAGTATTTCAATTGCATACTTCCCTCGATTAAGGAAGTTCTTCTCTGGGCTCTATCAAACTTCGAGACCTAGGAAATAGGGCATTAGGTCTTTCATCTCAAAATCTGTAGCGAGCTTCTTCTTGCAATCTGTGATGAGATTTTCTTCATCTATCAAGAATACATCATCTACATATAGTAGCAACATCAATGGCTCATCATTCATAACCTTGGAGTAAGGGTTAGAATTAGCTTTACTTTTGCTAAAGCCCAAGCTTGTCAGGAAACTGTCAATTCTGCCATATCAAGCTATCGGAGCTTGCTTCAACACGTACAGAGCTTCCTTCAACCTGAAGACACGAGTCTTTCTTTCTTCAACTTCAAATTAAATCTTTCACATCACTTTGTACCAACTTGGTACACTTGCTCAATCGCAACTTAATTTGCTCAAACCATGTACTAGTTTTTTGTGCTTTCTGTAAAGCACTATCTGTCTCACTGCCTGAGAGTATGTCCTCTACTCTCTCTGCAATTGTTCCTCCGGAACTAGGACTCTGCACTTGCAGCTGCTTTGAAGCTGAGAATGGTTGCTCCATTCTCACTGTGACTGCTGAAATCTAAGAGTAACTCCTCTACTTCATCACAACAACAACTTCATCTTAAAATGAGAGTGGCTCAATAACTGATACTTAAGATAACTCTTCTTCTTTTATGGAAGTAACTCTATCTGCTATTGTAGTCATGTTTCCATGGCCCGACTAATGTATTGCACCAACTGCCACTCAAATTTAAATATGGGGATTGCTCCCCCTGCATCTCATACTATATATAGATCATGGTTGTTCTAGTTGTCTTCATGAATACCAGAACTATTTCTTCAATTACTAGAGTAAGTGTCTCGTCATAGTCTTCTCCCACTTGTTGGGAGAATCCTCTGGACACAATTCAGTCTTTGTACATCTGCAACATGCTTGATCTATTAAATCAATCTTGGAAGTCAATATTGACTTCCCTTCTAGTCTCACGGAAAAATCCATATCCCAATCTTTCTGATTGGATTCCTTCTTTGTCACTAAAACAAGGGAATCTTTCCAGGAGATTTCATATCTCCTAGAAGTATCTAAAGCTACGATCTAGTCTTCTTATGGCATCTGTTTCCCAATCCTGGTAGATGTTTCTTCATCTGATCCTTTCTGAGATCAGGTTTACTCTGAATCTTGATTTCTTCTGAGTCTACAAGGACTTCATAATCTCTTACAGGATATACTTGGTGTTGAATACCAAGTCTTAATATGAAAAGCTGAGTCAGACTTCAAACGAGTTCAACTTCCTGTCAAGGTGGATTCATTATCTTTTGAACAAGTCTACTATGAGTTCTGGTTCTAATGTTTGATCATCTTTGGAGCCTTATGCTCCTTACAATCAATCTCCATATGAGATACTCTGGATCTCAAAAGATAGCTTCTTCTTCATCTTCTTTGGTACATGAATGTATATGGTCATGTACATAGTCTGCTTCATGTCTCATATAATTTGTTTCCTTCTGCAACCTTCACTATAGCTTCATCAAGGTTGTCACCTGTGACCTGAAACAAGGTCAATAAAACAACAAGAAAGAATAATACTCTTTTGATAATAGTAATAAAACAATAGCACGAATAATTGTCACAATAGCTCCTTTAGAGCTATCACTCGTGACTTGCTTGAAACAAAGATCAAAAGTAAGAAATACAATATAGAATGAGATCAACACTCTTCTAGTGTTGTGATCAATATCCCTCCATGGTAACTCGGAACCAACACATGAAGTTTCTCCTAGAGGAGATGTTAGAAATATGCTCACTTGCTACCAAGTATAATACTTTTCAAAGACTGCTACCTCAACTATAGTGTTTACTTGTAATTCAAACTTGTCATGTGCAACTTTGAATCTTATCAACTTAATCAATCAAACCTGGAACCTGGAGTCTTTGTCCTCAAGAATGAGTGTGTTGCTTTTCTTTCAAGTCTCCTTCACTCAAGATGACAAGTGCTTTCTTCAACATGTTCTCTGTACTAAGACAATATGTATATGTAGACAAGGTAATTATCGGTTGGATGATGGCTCACAGGGATTTTTTGCAACAAGGTTTCAAACTTGGTGTGGAATTCTTGAATGGATTCATTCTCATGTTTCCAAAGGGAATTCAGCATGGTCAGAAGCATGTTGGGGTCTTCTTTGATACTCCATCTCTTGAGAAAGGCTTCTTCTAGTTTGTCCATGGTTTTAATCCTGCCATCAGGAAGACTATGATACCAATGCCTTGAAGCATCAAGGAGAGTAGCAGAGAACAATTTCATGACTAGGTCTTCAGCATCATCACTGACGGGGTGAAGTTGAAAAAACGCCCAGAAATTGCTCATGTGCTCTTCGGCACTGATTGCATCAGTACCGGTAAACTTAGGCAACCACTTCTCATATTTAGGTGGCATTTGCCTAAGGTAGCCTGGTATGGTGGCTTGGTGGCTTGAAGAGACTGGACAACCATTGTCTTTGGTTATTGCCTGGGTTCGGTGCATTGGTCTGAGTTGCTGTGCTAGACATTGTTTTTAAAGGAAGACTCCCTTTGAAAAGTGATTTTACTACAGGAGAATTTCAGGGAGACTTTCTTCTGAAGGATTGAGGAGGGTTATTGTACCTCCTTGTGGTTTGTGGAGTCGCTAGATAATTTTCTTGAAACTATAAAAAAGATAAGGGAAAACACCCTAAGTGGAGTCGCCAGGTAAGCTTGTAAGATAGAGACTCTAGAGGCAAAGCTTACCGAAAAGTGTCGTCTTGAGGAGGATTGACTCAGTGTTCCCCGGCAATGGCGCCAAAATGTTATTGCACAGTTTGTAGTTAAGGTAAAAGACGGATGAAAGGAGGGCAAACTGGCGTAATTGAGACTATCCCACCACTGTCACCTCAATGGGATAACTCTTTCTGTTTAGGGAGGTAAGGCCCAGGGGAGACGTCCCCGGTGACCTGGGGTTTTGAGAAGGCAAAGGCTTATGGCTAAGTAATATTATTCCTCCTCACAAGTCACCACCGATCAGAAAGTCCGGTTTAATATCCAATAAAGATAAAAGATAACTGAAAATAGTAACCAAGAAGTGTACCTTCCCGAGACAAAGCAACAAAGAAACTATACATGTGCAAGCTCACTTGCTGGTTAGTACTTCATATAATCAATGACTTTCCGATAATAAGCAATTGAGCAATAATATTGACGAAGTAAATCAATGTTTATACAATAGCAATGATTACAATATCACTTCACAATAAATGCTAAAGAAACTTTAATGATGAATGGCAAATCAATGTAACAATATCAACACTTTAGGAACAATGCCTTAACCAATCATTCAATTACTTTAAAGGTAAAACGAATGCTGCATAGAGGTGTTTATAGCATGAAAAGGTGACGAAAGCAATAGGGTTAGTAACATTAGTCTAGGCTAGGGTTAGAAGTAGTTAAAGGTTGTTCAAGAATGTTTAGAAGTTGTTTGTGATCAAGGTACTCAATACAAGAGGTCTTAGATCAGTGCGCTACTAGGGCATATGGAGCCAAAAGAAGCTGCAAAGGTTGAAGGACTAAATGATAATGAAAAGACCAAAGACAAGGGGGTTAAATGTTGAGGTGTTGCTAAGGCAAGGCCTCAACAATGAAACCCTAGGGGAGAAAGGCTCACTGAGGTGTAGAAACCCTAGGCCTTAGTGCTTCCTCCTCCTTCTTTAGCTTATTGGCAAGATGAAATCGGCTAGCTTGAGTAAGAATTTATAGGGCTAAAGACAAGAGAGTTAGAAGATGAAGTGTTTCTAAAGCAAGGTTTCATCAAACAAACCCTAGGGGAAAACGACTCACCAAGGTGTAGAAACCCTAGGCCTTGATGCTTTTTCCTCCTTCTTAACTCAATAACAAGGAAAAAACGGCTAGCTAGAAGAGTAGAGTGTTGCTATGGCAAGGCTCTATCTTACTTCAGCAAATCAAAATAGCTCTTAACTTGCTAGGGATATGACAAGGACCTTAGCATGTGCTTGTCACCTAGGGTTTTAATTCAACAAATTATAATAACAAAATGGAAGTAAATAGTACCATAACCATTCAATAAAGAAGTGTTGCAGAAATTCACTTACATAAACCATGCATTCAAGTAGCCAAACCCTAGTTGTGAACCTTCCACCAAGAAGAAATGCCAAAATAGTCCAAAAATAGTCTCCTTCAACAAGTGCACACCAATTTTCAGCCCAAAACCCTAATTGAGGGTGCAAATTTCAGACCTCACTAATGTGTGAGTGAAAGATGATGAAAATATGAGAGTGAAAACCCTCAATATATACCATACCAATGACCTTAATTAAAATTTAGGTCATCAAAAGGTCGACAAGGCCAAAATACACAATAATACTGTTTTACATTAAATGTCATAAATTAAACCCTAATCAACCAAAAGTAAGACGTCATGCCCCTTCTAGGGTAACGTTATCCCTTTCTAGGGAAAATGTAGCCTCCTGGAGCAAAATGTTATCCCTCCTTGGGCTTCTCCAATCTACCACACGTGCCAAACTGCCATGATTGTCTCCCCAAAACGTCCATAAAGCTGGATGACGTCATGAGCCTCCTGGGTGACATCCTAGGCCTTCCAAGGCCAATGTTCCAATGAAGAGGGCACAACCCCCCTAGGTAAAGTTCTGCCAGGGTACCTCTGTGGAACGTCCTTTTCTTCTCCGGTGCAAACCCCTCTGTCTTGTCTCTGCCCCCTGCTGGGGTCTCAACATCCATCTGGTGGGCTCTTCAGCCCCATGGAGGTTTGAGCTAATCATCTCCCCATGTGTACCTGTCCAATGTGGTACCTGTCCGTAGGGTATGATCCTACACATCAACAGATACGTCCTCCATGGGCTCACAAGTCACAGGGATCATAGCAATGTCAATCACATCTAATCATCAATATTATTAAACATGTGCATAAAACCCCTTTTACCCCAATCAAGTGCTCAAAGACATTATACAAATCTGCAATGCAAGTTTGGGGAAAGTGACAGGGCACCCTATTGGGATAGTGTCCATAGGAAAAGGGTTGTTTCCAGAAGAGATTAAATCTAAGTCATGTAAATGGGTGAGGTGGATAAGGGATGTCCTGACAAGGGGTGCAGTGAAAGCAGGGAAATGCAAGGCTTACTTGTGGGTGCCCTTGTAGAAGGCGAGCTGCACCTGTCCTGGATGCAAATGTTTCCAAGCCCATTCATGCCTTTTATTCTTATTCTTTATTGCTTTTTCTTCAAGAAGCTAATCAAGGGACACTGCCTTGGCATGGTGACCAGTGGTGGCAATGTTACCCACGAGCACTTTCACAGAAATGAGAAGGCTGGCTCGTGATGAGACCCCCTTTCTCTTGGCCATGCAACCAAGAGCCACTACACTGGCGTGGTAACTAGCTGCTAGTAGTGTCATAACGTTAGGTACCCATGGACCTAATAGGCTGGCTTGTGATGAGACCCCCTATCCTTTGACTAGGTCTTGTTTTATTATTTTTATTGGGTCCCTCTTGTTTCTTGTTGAGAAGCTTTTTACTGCTTTCTCGGGGATCCCTGGGCGAAGCATCTCGAGGTTTTATTTCTTGGCTTTTATCTTTTTCCAGCTTGCTTTTACCTTCTGGGCCTTTAGCTCCTTCTTCCCACAAGGCAAGGTGCAACCCTTAAATGATTGGCCAACCCAATGCCCAGACGAATGTAATGGGATGGATGAGCGAGAAGCAAGATAGAAAGTGGTAAGTATGACGGGAGTGGACGATGGCTTTTCAGAAATC
Source organism: Picea sitchensis (assembly GCA_010110895.2). Classification (NCBI taxonomy): domain Eukaryota; kingdom Viridiplantae; phylum Streptophyta; class Pinopsida; order Pinales; family Pinaceae; genus Picea; species Picea sitchensis. The sequence continues at coordinate 2,090 of SNQJ01S0305186.1, read as the reverse complement.
CCCCCCAGTGGCAACTCAAAACCTATGGGCACAAGATTGCTAGGGCATCCTCTCATCCCCCCTAGACATGGTCAAGTGGATAAGTATAAGATCCAAGCATTTGTTAGAAGAAAAAGGAATTAAATGCACATATTCAAATGTTTTGAGGATCAGAGTGACACATACCATGATACCCAGACTCATACCTCATGGAGAAAGAACCATCTTTGATACAGGACCAAGTCGAAGGTGATGGATGTTGTTGCTGACAAAGTGGAGGCGCTAAAAGTAAGAAAAGACGGGCCCTCCAGGGCCATGCTCAAGTCGATCTAGCTCTCGGTACTCCATGTCTAGGACCTATGGGCCTCAAGACATAATCTCCTAGTTATCCCTAAAAGTGGGGGATAACATGTAGTTGGTAGAAATCTTGCCCAAGGTGATCAACCACTGGACTCCCAACACAACATCCGTGTCAGATAGGTCAACTACATAAAATGTATCTCTCATGGTGTAGTTATCTAACTTTACCTCCAAGTCCGGGACTCTGTATACACACTCCACTGTGTGGCCATCTGCTATTGCAACATCGAACCCCTCAAAATCCTTTGTCTGAAGTGCTCGCCTCGATACTAATGCAACGTCAATGAAGTTGTGGGTTGCCCCACCATCTATCAGGGCAATTGCCCTCTGTCCCTGGATAGTCCTGTTATCGCATAGTTTGTAGGCAAGGTTTAGGTAGCTTGAAGTCAAGGCCCAAACTGGCGTAACAGGAGCTTCCCCACCCACTGTCACCTCGATGGGGAGCTCTTTCTATATAGGGTGGCTAATCCCAAGGGAGACGTCCCTAGTAATCTGGGGTTCTGAAGGAAAAGGGTCAAGGGTTTAAGGCTTCAAAGGTAAAGGTAAGCTTTCCCTTCACAGATTACTGCCAAATGGATAGTCAAAGAGAAGGTATTCCACTGAAAGGCACCTGTTTGCGAGACAAGGCAAATAAAACTAAAAATGTGCTGCAGTGGTTAGTACTTCAAAACATTAATGACTATCTTTAACACATATGAGCAATAATAGATGTAATTATTGACGAAGTCAATGATTGCAATTAAAGTTAAGACTTATAATATTACTTCTTCAATAAATACAAAGAGATATTGGCATTCAATGTATAAAATCAATCCTTGTTATATCACAATGCGATAAATCTGCTCATATACCAATATTGTTGCTGCGTCACTATGCAGATTGAGGGTGACGTCAGCCCTATCTCAAGTTAGTTTAATAGACAATGAGAAGGACGTTTTGCAATTTAAGCTTATGAAAGTGATCAACAACTCAAGGTCTATCACTTAGATGACAAAAAGACTCAAAGTTTTACACTAGACAAGAGTTCAAAAGTGTGACGTCATCCAAGGTTTTAGGGTTAGTTTGATAGGTGGAGAAGTGGACGTTTTGCCAAAAAAAACCAATGAAAAGACTCAACACTTCTATGGCTATCAAGGGATGTCTTAGCCACAAATTTTAGACCAATCAAAGTTCAAAGAGGCCAAGACGTCATCATCTAAACTAGGGTTAGTAAGACGCTAGGGTTAGTAGGTTTTCACAATTTAGAGTTTGAAAGAGGTTGTTTTAACACCAAAAAGCTCAACGTTGCATTCTTAGACTAGTGCCTTGGGTAAATGGAGTCAAATGGAGAAAGGCTAATGGCTTGGAAGGATTTAAACCTAAGGACGGGAGGGTTAGGTTTAATGGTGTTACAATGGCAGGGCCACCAAATCAAAACCCTAAGGGGAGAAGGCTCATTCCGGTGTAGCTAAAGCTAGGCCTCATGCTCCTCCCTCTTTCCTTAAGACTCTTTGGAAAAACGGCTAGCTATAAAACATAGATCTATGGCTGAAAAGTGTTGCTTGGGGACAAGGCTTTTCAAAACCCTAGAAGCCAAACCCTAGGTGTAAAACAAATTAGGCCTAGGATGTCTTCTTTCTTCAATCTATGTTTCAAACTAACTCAAGAAAAAGATGAACTAGTGTAGCTATGGCTAGGCTAGGTTCTTCTTAATCAAATGGCTAATCAAGATTTTATCATGGGGACATGAAGCAACAACCTACTTGTGTGAT
>SNQJ01S0305185.1:0-10176 GCA_010110895.2 Picea sitchensis | reverse complement strand
AACAAATTTAATTCCTAACCTCTATAATTCCTAACCTGTATTAGTATGTACATGTTTCTTCTTTGGTAATTTCTCATGAAGTTGCCTCCTCAGCATAATCAAGTTCTTCATTTGACTCTATACAATATGTATAATTTTATGAAACATTGAAAACTGGATTGGTGTCTAACTCTTTTGTGAGATTAATTAATGGCATATGCATCGTCATTTTATCCTCTTCAAAAATTTTAAAGGTCAAGTTTTCTTCTACTTTAATTTTTTGTAGGTACATTCAAGAAATCACTCCTTTTTCTTATGTACATTATCGCTTGCTCTCCAACTTGGGGAATCATTTATTTTCTATGGAGATATTCTCGCGCCTTGTATTTTATTCATTTCATGTAGATTTTGTTTTATTTATGATTGGACTTCTTGAATATGTTTTGCAAGTAATTTAGAATCTTTGTTAATATGCTCATCAATTGGCAACTCCATTAATCCACAATTTTTTTTCGATTCCTTTCTTGAATAATTAGGAAGGCTCATTTTATTGTAGTTTCATTCACACTATAGTTTTAGGAAGATTTAGCTTGCAACAATGTCAAATCTCGTCGTGTCCATTGACGGCAACGCGGACCCTTCACCACCCGCAGGTCAGAAGGTCCACGCGCACTCACATGATCTTCTTCTTCTCTTCAGCCCGAAGAACTCCAAGGCTCTTCTATTTCCCTACCGGAAAATATCTACCCACAGATTATTTCGCACGACTTCCCTCCTTCCACTTATCGGGAAATCGGAACTCATGACTTCACGAGTTCAAAGGCCAATGGTCGGGTGTGAATATTACGAGTCCCCGAACGCCTATACAAATCAATGTTGACCTCACCCTTCTGCTATCGCGACTTGTCCTATCGCTCTTTATCTACTCGTGATATCAACTACTCGGTTCTCCGACTCCTGAGTCCCAATACGCCGAAACTCCGATACGCTCGCGAGTTGACTTTTCAACGGTTTCGTCTCCCCATCGGGACTTCAGACTTCGCGGCATCATGAATCCTAACGCCCAAGTTTCAAGACTTCTCACGGTGAGATCCCGATGAATTATTCCACCTGTCCTTCACTCGCCGACTTCGCTATGGCCCACACTGTCCTTCGACTGTCGGGATATCGCTTATCACAATATTGTGATTCTCGTGACCAAATCCTCGACTCTTTCCTCGCGAAACCCCGATAGGCGATCTCGCGATGAATCCAATGGCCCTGACTGGATTGGATCAATGGCTCGACCCTCCCTTAGTTTCAAACCTCCTTCACGTTCGTACAGTAATCTCCTTGCACTTCCGTGAGATCCAACGACCCACCGATCTTCGCGAAATCTCCTTGGAGGATTCCGACCATTTATCCCTTCCAAATGAAATCCACGAGATGACGAGACGCTCTTCCACAAAAATCGTCACCTTGTGCACAAACCTGCAACGCTCCTTGCAAGCCTTCCAGGCACGACTTTGTCTATACCGTCCTTCGATGAACTCGGAGGCCTATCCTTCCTGAGTTTTTCCATGACTTCAAGTCCCTTAGAAAAATCTCTTGCCCGCACTCTTTGTGGCCAAACCCTTCAACCATGACTGAGTGTTGAATCTTATCGACTCTGCGCACTACTGCAACAACAGTCTTAATTTCCTTTGCTCAGAATCGCAACTCTGAGACTTCGTCCTGACCTGCACACTCCTATGCCCAACTGCACTTCTGGGATGAATGAGAACAAAAGCTCTCTCTAAGTGAACCCTTCTGTCAATGCACTCCTTGCGGAGTCTTCAACTGCACTCCTTGCAGGAATCTCTGGCTCACTTAGAGAAACAATTGAAACTCAGTCACTCCCCTTCTCAGACTTCAATTCACACATGAAATCACATACACAGCATATAAAAGAAATTTATATGACAGGAAGCAAACATTCATGAGCATAACATCAATACACAGAGAAACAACACAAACCATGGACTTGAATCAAAGATTTCTTCTATTAATTCAAATATCTGTACATGGGTGTTCTCTACATAGTTCTCTGCATGCTCTTCTTTCTCTGCTTCTGAATGATAATGTTACAATGATACAATTAGGGTGTCTATATATCCGTTTTCCCTCTTCGACTCAAAAGCTATCAAATCTATAATTAAATTCCTATCTACCAGCATTAACTACGATAAATTCCGTTTATATACTAAAGGACGAGAGTTATCCGCTCAAGGTCCATTACAATATACAAAGTGAGCCTTCATAAAGGGCTTCATTAAAGACTTGTGCAACAATCCCAAATTGTTTTCAAAATTTGTGTTGGCTTGTCCAACTGGTTTTCCGCTTGATGTGCTGGCTCGCTTGATGTGTTGGCGATGCTCCTGCATCATACTCCTCGGCTTGAAAACTTTCATGGGCTCCTGTCCATGAGCTCCTGCACGGTCCGTCCATGCTTCTGTATCACTGCTTCAGTTTCCCAGCTGACATCTTCCACTGGGTGATTCTTCCACTTGACCAAATACTCTAAGTATTCTTTCCTTCAGGTTTTCTTACCCACTCTCTTATCCAGTATGCATTCCATCTGTGGATTTTCTGTTATCAGCATTTTCTTCGCCCACTGGATCACTGGTTGCTCGGTTGCTGTGTCTTCTCCTCCAGCCCTGTATGGGTATAAATCTGCGATATTGAATATCGGAGATATTCCGATGCCATCCGACAACTCAATCTCATACGCATTCTCTCCGAATTTTCTCAAAACCCGGCATGGTCCGATTTTCTTCATTTTCAACTTATTGTATGTTCCCCTCGGGAACCTTTCCTTCCTTAAGTGTGCCAGAACTAGATCACCAACTTCAAACTGAAGTTGTCTTCGATGTTGATCTGCTCTGCGCTTGTACTCCTTGTTCGATTCCAGCAACTGCTCCTTCACCTTGTGGTGAAGTTCCTTTATCGCATCAGCGAATTCTTCTGCACTAGCGCTACTAGTAGTAGTCTGTTCTGAATCCCTCAGTTCAGAAACTCCTCTCGGTTGCATCCCATATACAACCTAAAATGGACTCTTTCATGTACTTCGATTCACCGAATCGTTGTATGCAAACTCTGCCTGTGGTAATACATGGTCCCAACTGCTGTGGTGCTCTGTCACCAAGCTTCTTATCAAGTCTCCCACACTTCTGTTGAACACCTCTGTTTGTCCATCCGTCTGAGGATGATAAGAAAAACTAAATGCCAAGTTAGTTCCTAGCTTCTTCCATAAGGTCCTCCAGAAATTCCCTATGAACTTGGTGTCTCTGTCCGAAACTATGCTTTTCGGTAATCCATGAAGTCGAATGACCTCCTTGAAAAAAAAATTTGCGATGTGAGTCACATCACTGGTATTCTAGCATGGGATGAAATGTTCCATATTAGAAAACCTTTCCACTACCACAAACATGGACTCAACACCCCTTTGCGTCCTTGGCAAACCCATACGAAATCCATGCTAATTGCCTCCCATGGTCTCTCTGGTATGGGCAATGGCTAATAAAAACCTGCATTCTTCTTTCTCCCCTTTGAATGCTGGCAAATCCTGCACCTGTCAACAAATATCTTGACATCTGCTTGCATCCCCAGACAAAAATATGATTCGCTCAGCTTCGCGAATGTTTTGTCATGGCCAAAGTGTCCTGCTAATCCACCACTGTGCTTCTCCTTTAACAGGTTCTCCCTCATGGAGCATTTTGGAATACACAGTTGATTGCCTCTGAACAACAATCCCTCCTGGATCATGTAGTCTATCCAAGGGCTTCTATCTCTGAGAACTGGATTCTCAGTTGCTTCATACACTTCTCCAAAATCTGCATCTTCTGCATACATGTCCCTAAGATTTTCAAAACCCAACGTTTTGACTCGGAACTCCTGCAGTAACAAACACTTCCTACTCAAAGCATCAACCACTTTGTTAGCAGTACCCGAAATATGTTTAATCACAAATGTGAAATTCTGCATATACTCTACCCATTTTGCATTTTTCTGATTCAACTTCTCCTGTTGACTCACAAACTGTAATGCGTGATTATCACTGTACAATACAAATTCCTTTGGGATCAAGTAATGCCTCCACTTCTTCAATGCCTGTATGATAGCATAGAATTCTTTATCATACGTGGAGTATTTCAACTTTGCCTCATCCAGCTTCTCACTGAAATATGCAACTGGTCTGTCTTCCTGACTCAAGACCGCTCCTATGGCAAATCCACTTGTGTCACATTTCACCTGAAATGTTTTCTGGAAATCTTGTAACACCAACACTAGTCGTTCCGTGATCTTCCTCTTCAACAGATTGAAGCTCTTTTCAGCCTCTGTTGTCCAATGAAAATATTTATGCCACTTTTTCACTGTATCCATCATTGTTGCGCTAATTCCATTGAAATTCCTGATGAACTTCTGGTAGAAACTAGCCAAACCATGAAAAATTCTCACCTCGAATACATTTCTCGGTGATGACCAATTCTTGATCACTTCTACCTTATCTGGATCCATCCTTAATTCATTCGTCGATATGACAAAACCCAAGTAAATGAGCTCTGTCTTCATAAATGAGGACTTCTTCATATTAATCAACAACTTCTCCTGCTGTAGCTTCTTCATCACAATGGCCAAATGCTTCAAATGTTCAGCCTCTGATTTGTTGTAAATCAGTATGTCATCCAGATACACAATGACGAACTTCCCGATGAATTCCCGCAGGACTTCATTCATCAACCTCATAAAGGTACTCGACGCGTTTTTCAAGCCAAACATCATGACTAGCCATTCATACAACCCTTCGTTGGTCTTGAAGGCTGTCTTCCACTCATCGCCTTCTCTCATGCGAATCAGGTGGTATCCTCTTTTCAAATCAATCTTTGAAAAATACCTTGCCCCGCTCAGGCAATCCATCAAATCATCCATTCTCGGCAATGGAAACCTGTATCTAATGGTTATTTTGTTGATCGCTCTTGATTCGGTACACATCCTCCAGCCTCCATCCTTCTTTAGACTGAGCACTGTTGGAACAACACATGGACTCAAGCTTTCTCTGACCAACCCCTTGTCCAATAACTCCTGGACCTGCTTCTTAACCTCTTCATTTTCTTGCGGCATCAACCTATATGCAGCTTTATTCGACAAACTAGCTCCTGGTATGAGGTCTATATCGTGACTCACACTTCTCATCGGTGGCAACGAATGAGGTAATTCGTCCACTATGATGTCAGCGAACTCTTCCAGCAGCTCCTGAATCTCATCTGGTAAATCATCCATTCTTATGCTAGTCATAACAATCCTCGATTTTCTAACCACAAAGAATTGTGGATCTTCTTTCTTCTTCACCTCCGTAAGAAGCTCCTTCCCACTCATGAGAAGTACAATGTTTCTTACTTCCGGCTTCACCTCCTTATCCTTTATCGGAAACAACATATGGGTTTTCCCATTCTTTTCCAGGGTATATGTGTTCATTCTCCCATCATGAATCACATTTCTGTCATATTTTCATGGTCTACCCAGCAATAAATGGTATACATCCATGGGAATAACATCACAGAAAATCTTATCATTGTATCCACCTATCTTGAATTCAACCAAGCATTGTTTAGTAAAAGTTACCTGGTGTCCTTTTTGTAGCCATGAAACTCTGTATGGGCTTGGATGATCAGTCGTCTCTAGCTCCAGATTTTCTACCATCTCTGTAGATACGAGATTATCCATGCTACCACTGTCAACAATGACCTTGCACACCTTATCCTTGGTCTTGCAAGCTATTTTGAATAGTCTGGTCCTTTGGATTGAAATTTCCACCTCCTTCTCGGGTGTCAAAAGGACTTTTCGCATCATAAGCGATCTTCTGCCTTCAACGTCTTCTACCTCAACATCCCGCCTCTGCTCTTCGGTGATGTGAGCTTCCCCAAGGTCCTTCTTTTTCTCTGGACACTCGAATGACTTGTGCCCATTTTTCCCACACGTGAAGCAAGTGATTACTCCACCTCTTCCTCTTCCTCTACCTCTGGTACGAGGAAAAGTGTTTGCGTCAGCATAATCTTCGCTCTGCTCTGTATGCTGCCCTCTTTGTTCAACATGTGGCCCTCGCTGTGAGGTTCCACCTCTTTCAACTTTACCCTGAGGTTTTTTCCATTCCTCCTTGGGCTTCTGGAATTTGTCCTGGGTAACTGCCTTGCCTCTGGGCTGACTTCTGCCTCACCCTCGCTGACCTTGCTTACGACTCAACTTCTCCTCCGCTTTCAGAGCCATCTGATAAGCGTCCTCCACAGTCCTGATGGTGACCATGCTTAATTCATTTTGAATGTCGTATCTAAGACCATTCAGATATCTGGAAACCTTCTCATCATCGCTTTCCCGATGACCTGCTCTGATGTTCAGTCGATAGAATTCCTCAGTGTATTCTTTCACTGTCATCAACTTTTGTCTCAGGTTCTGCATCCTCCTGAACAAAGTTATTTGGTAATCTCTTGGGATGAACTTCTCTTTCATCTTCGCAATCATTCGATCCCAGCTTTTAATATTTTGCTTGCCTTTGCAGCGTCTATCAGCTTGTATCTTGTCCCACCATAATGTTGCATGTCCTTTCAAGCGCGTAACCGCATGCCTAACCTTCTTATCCTCTTCAATATGCTCATAATCGAAGTATGTGTCAAGAGTTCTAATCCAATCCAGTAGCTCCTCTGCATCCAGATTTCCCTCGTAGACTAGAATGTCCATTTCTGCCTTTGCACCCATCCTGGCAATAACTTTTATTAAACGCTCATTGGCTGCATCTTCGGCTGCAACTTCTTCTTGTTGTTCAGCTTCAAATTCTCCTTAGGAGTCACTTAGATCTCCAGCACTGGCTGTGTGTCTCTGTGCTGCCTCCATATCTTCTAGTCTCGCTCGGAGATCACGCATCTGTCTCTCCATTTCTGGATTGACTACCTGCCTGCCTCTTCTTCGCATCTCTCTATCCTCTGGATCAGGTGATTTCCTTTCTCTTCTTGGTGGCATGGTGAATTTCCTTCTCTGCTACAGAAAGCAAAGAACAACCTGCTCTGATACCAAACCTGATGGCAACGCGGCCCCTTCACCACCCACAGGTCAGAAGGTCCACATGCACTCACAAGATATTCTTCTTCTCCTCGGCCCGAAGAACTCCAAGGCTCTTCTATTTCCCTATCGGAAAATATCTACCCACAGATTCTTTCGCGCGACTTCCCTCCTTCCACTTATTGGGAAATCGGAACTCGCGACTTTGCGAGTTCAAAGGCCAATGGTCGGGTGTGAATATTTCGAGTCCCCGAACGCCGATACAAATCAATGCTGACCTCACCCTTCTGCTATCGCAACTTGTCCTATCGCGCTTTCTCTACTCGCGATATCAAGTACTCGGTTCTCCGACTCCCGAGTCCCGATGTGCCGAAACTCCGATACGCTCGCAAGTTGACTTTTCAACGGTTTCGTCTCCCCATCGGGACTTCGGACTTCGCAGGATCGTGAATCCTAATGTCCAAGTTTCGAGACTTCTCGCGGTGAGATACTGATGACTTATGCCACCTGTCCTTCACTCGTTGACTTCGCTATGGCCCACACTGCCCTTCGACTGTCGGGATATCGCTTATCGCAATATCATGATTCCCATGACCAAATCCTCAACTCTTTCCTCGCTAAACCCCGATAGGCGATCTCGCGATGAATCCAACAGCCCTGACTGACTTGGATCAATGGATCGACCCTTCCTGAGTTTTGAACCTCCTTCACGTTTGTACAATAATCTCCTTGCACTTCTGTGAGATCCAACGACCCACTGATCTTCGCGAAATCTCCTCGAAGGATTCCGACCGTCTGTCCCTTCCAAATGAAATCCACAAGATGACGAGACGCTCTTCCACAAAACTCGTCACCCTACGCACAAACCTGCGACGCTCCTTGCAAGCCTTCCAGGCATGACTTTGTCTATACCGTCCTTCGACGAACTCGGAGACCTATCCTTCCTGATCTTTTCCACAACTTCAATTCCCTTAGAAAAATCTCTTTCCCGCACTCCTTGCGGCCAAACCCTTCAACCATGACTGAGTTTTGAAGCTTATCGACTCTACGCACTACTGCAACAGCAGTCTTAATTTCCTTTGCTCAGAATCGCAACTCTGAGACTTCATCCTGACCTGTGCACTCCTATGCCCAACTGCACTTCTAGGATGAATGAGAACAAAATCTCTCTCTAAGTGAACCCTTCTGTCAACGCACTCCTTGCGGACTCTTCAACTACACTCCTTGCAGGAATCTCTGGCTCACTTAGAGAAACAATTGAAACTTAGTCACTCCCCTTCTCAGACTTCAATTCACACATGAAATCACATACACAGCATATAAAAGAAATTTATATGACAGGAAGCAAACATTCATGAGCATAACATCAATACATAGAGAAACAACACAAACCATGGACTTGAATCAAAACTTTCTTCTATTAATTCAAATATTTGTACATGGGTGTTCTTTACACAGTTCTCTGCATGCTCTTCTTTCTCTGCTTCTAAATGCTAATGTTACAATGATACAATGAGGGTGTCTATATATCCATTTTCCCTCTTCGACTCAAAAGCTATCAAATCTACAATTAAATTCCTATCTACCAGCATTAACTACGTAAATTCTGTCTATCTACTAAAGGACGAGAGCTATCCGCTCAAGGTCCATTACAATATACAAAGTGCGCCTTCATAAAGGGCTTCATTAAAGACTTGCGCAACAATCCCAAAGTGTTTTCAAAATTTGTGCTGGCTTGTCCAGCTGGTTTTCCGCTTGATGTGCTGGCTCGCTTGATGTGCTGGCGATGCTCCTACATCATCCATCAATCTCCAACAATACTCCACAAGGTGTTTCCTAGGTCACTCCCATTTAGCACCTTTGTTTACACATCAATTTGTGGATGCAAATAAGCATAACTATAGGGAAACGTGTTGCCTAATTTGTGACATGATGTTCATCCAAAATTACTCGAAAAATGAGTATTGATGTCACTTGTTATTGCTTTGGTAAATCCATGCAAATATACCATTTCCTTAAAAAACTTTGTATTGACAAATTCGTTTGTCTTATTGTAAGGAATAAAATGGTTCATTTTATACAATCTATTAACACCAACAATAAAAAAATGGAGTCTTTACTTCTTCCTATTTGAGTCACTCCCAACCCAAATTCCATTGAGATATCCTCCCAATGTCTATTGGGTATTAGTAATGAAAAATACAGTCCTATTTTGTGAATTTCCTTCTACACTTGGTCTTACTGCAAGGCATTAGGATTGTCAAATTCAAGAACTAATAAACAACCACAAATAATTCATCATTTTTTGTTGCCTTGTTAGTAATCTTGTCAAAATATCTATGGATATATATTTCTATAGGTGTGTTTCAGGATTAATCCGTAAGTGTAGACACTAACCGATCTCCCTAGATCCACCTGGATCTAGAACAAAACAGGACAGAACATGACACCTTCCTTAAGTTTTAGATATTGAATTTACTAACTAAAGAGGGATGAGTGACATACCGTTTAAATGTCGCTTCCTCTCACCATCGCTTTCCTAGCTCCGTTCCAATGCTCATACAATGATGAACCTGCAAAAGAACGCAACCAACCAAAGTGATAGAAATAACATAAACTCAATATAAACCTATATATGTGATCAAGGAATCATACAATAAAACACAACAAGATTTATAGGAAAGAATCATATTACTGTATCATATTAAATGTGAAAGAGAGATTACAACCATGGCCTTAATGTCGTAAGGTCCCTTCCAACTATCCTTAATTCCCCACACAGTTCTTTCTCCAAGGATTCTGAAACCATAGATCTGATGGCTACTCACAATCTATCTTGACAAATCAAATCTCAAAGCCACTCCAACCAAGTTGATAATTCTAAGTCAATCAAGAACAAGCTCATGAACCAACAAAGCTAACCCAAGCTCAAGCTAACTTTCTCCATGAGAACTCCTCTCCTTTTATAAGTTGAAGAGGATAAGGAGAGGAGGTTAGGATGATCCCACTAAATCATGAAAGCGAGTAAGATCCAAACCATTCAGATGCCTCCTCACCATAGAAGATTCTCCTTCTAGAAGATTCACGAAAACGCTCATTTTTCCCACGTGTTGGAATTCTCGCACCCTG
>SNQJ01S0305184.1:0-10176 GCA_010110895.2 Picea sitchensis | reverse complement strand
GGATAGCGTAAGTATAATAGACGAAGTCACGAAGTAATTTGTGGACATCCATCTCAATTCTTGAATAAGACCCAGCCATCGGATTAAGCCTTGTTAGAATCAAATCTGATGATTGATCAGTTTCTGCGAAATAAACGTAAACCGTTCGATATGTTCGGGAAATCTGATTCGGAAGTTTTGAAAGGTTTCAAGTCCAAAAGTTTCGAAGGGAAAAGTGTCGAAGTTACGACATTCGCCCATTTCAGGAGGTTAAAATCATGACCATTGATTCACATAAGTGATCAAGCACTTGTTTGGCCTAGCATCTGGTCACCGTTGTTGGTCATATGATATAAGAGTTTTAAAAGGAAATTATAATACATCATTGTAGTTGGTAAGCCCGTGGTTCTATAATTCTCAGTCACATGTAATGGTTTGAAGGAAGTGCCTCTGCAGAATTCGGTCTCTGTGAAAATAGTAGAGATTTGGGATCGAGTTTAAAGGATGAAATTGATCCATATGTGATCAATTTATGAAAATCCTTCACGGTAGAAATGATAAAACAATTATTATAGTTTAGTTAAATGAAGAGGTGTGACAGTCCAAACAAAAGGACACAGTGCATCTCAAACTCACATCGCTTTGAGGATTATATAAACGAGGAAGGTTTATGAGAAGGAAGCAACTCTAGAGTCCAGATAAGACGATAAAAATCAGAAGCAGAGTTGAAGCAAAAGAATTGTTTGTTCTAATTGGAATGTCAATATCTTATTGAAGATCAAGAACAAAGGAAGTCAAAGCAGTAGTTATGCAATCCAGTATATGTTATAGAAGACCTGTATTGGACTGTAGCAGAGTCATTAAAGATTAAATGACAGAAGCTAGAGAGCAAGAGATGAAGTTTGTTTCCAGAAAACCATAAGACCATGCAAGCAGACAATACAAGAGAAGTGTTATACGTGTTATAACCTGCATAAAGTGAGGAAGGCTGGAGCAAGGGAAAACAAGTCAAAGTTAAAAGATCAAATCTGACAGGACTTGTGTTAATGGATGCTTGACTCAAATTCAATGAAGAGCAGAAGAGATTGAATTACATTGTAAAATTAAGGGTGGATGGGTGGTGCAAGGGCAGGTTGGAGCCTGCAGGGGAGTTGGTGCTTCCTTGTCAGTTGTAGCTGACTAAATAGGAGTTTGTAGCCTCCTATCAGTTGGTGCTGGTGAATAAAGGGAGTTGGTGCTTACTTGTTAGTTGTAGCTAACTAAATAGGGGTTCGTTGCCTCCTACCAGTTGGTGTTAGTGAACAAGGGTGTGGTTGCATCCTGATCAATTGATGTTGATTGAAAAGGAAGAATAACTTCCTTCTATGTAACGTGTAAGAAAAGGAATTTTGCAGTTAATAGAAAAGAGTTGGTGGTTTTCCCTGTTGGGTTCCATGATAAATCTTGTGTTCATAAGGGTTTGTTGTTCATCATATATTTCTTAATTGAATAATTAATATGTGTGTTTAATATTGAAGGAATTAATAAGAAAAAGTAGGTAATATTGATTCACCCCCCCTCTCAGTATTGTTGGATATTCCATCAAACTAAAGGTTTGATGATGAAAATGGTTATGTATCATGGATGAAGTGTGGAAAAATGGATTAGTCTGGTGGTTTTATTATGTGAGAATGTGGAAAACATAGGGCTCAACACTCCCCCGAACCCGAGGATTTGCATGTCCTCATGTAAATAGGGTAAGGAACCTTTGTTATTTTTTGTATACTTTGTTTCACATAAGTATATTTTTGTGACATTGTTTCTCTATGTAGGTGTTGGTTCTTTTGGAGCAACACATGTAACTGAGTTTTATCATATGGTCACAATGAAAATATTTGATTTCCTTCAAAACAGAGCACCAAAAATAGTTGTGAAAATAGAGGACAAGCAAGGGATGGGTATTATGAGGGATGGTGAGTGAAAATAATGGTTTGTGAAATGATGGAGGTGGTGGCAGTATGAACTTGGGAACTTTTATACTTTGTATGTTGCTTTCATTTGAAGACCAATATTTACTTGTGGTTCTTTGTTTGAATAAGCAACAATGACTTCAACATCTTATTAAGAACATTCAGATCATGACCTTAGGAATGTTTTATGATGTATAAGGATAAGACACTATGAATGTTTCTTGTTTTTGTATTTATACTTGTATACCACAGATATTTTTTCTTTTATTCGATATTTATGGTTCTTTGCTTGGATAGGAAACGATGACTTCATCCCATTTAGAATAATAGCATTAATTCATTGTTTCCTATCCAAGAAAAGAACCACAAATATTGAATAAAAGCGAGAAATTTTGTGGTATACAAGTATAAATACAAAAAAAACAATATTGATAGTGTCTTATCCTTATACATCATAAAACATTCCTAAGGTCGTCATCTAAATGTTCTGAATAAGAGGATGAAGTCGTTGTTTCCTATTCAAGCAAATAACCACAAGTAAATATTGTTCTTAAAATGAAAGCAAAGTACAAAGTACAAAGAATAAAAGTGCCCAAGTTCATATCGCCGCCACCTCCATCATTTCACAAACCATTCTTTTCACTCACCATCCCTCATAATATCCATCCCTTGCTTGTCCTCTATTTTCACAACAATTTTTGGTGCTCTGTTTTGAAGGAAATCAAATATGTTCACTGTGACATATGATAAAACTCAGTTACGTGTGTTGCTCCACAAGAACCAACACCTACACAAAGAAACAATGTCACAAAAATCTACTTATGTGAAACAAAGTATACAATAAATAACAAAGGTTCCTTACCCTGTTTGCATGAGGACATGAAAATCCTCAGGTTTGGGGGAGGGTTGAGCCCTATTTTTTCCACATTTCTCACATAATAAAACTGCCATTCTAAGCCATTTTTCTGCACTTCATATATGATATATAACCATTTTCATCATCAAACCTTATGGTTAATACATCTAGTTTCTAATGTTTTTAGTGATTGCAGTTTCGATACCTGACATTGTAGCTTAGCTTATTGGAGCATCTCCCGGAGAAAATCGAAGACACGGGTTTTCTCTGTAGCAAATTCAAAATGCTCACGCATGTCTCTAAACATTCTCAAGTCGCACGTGTGGACCTCTAACTCAGGAACAATAGTTCAGCTCGAAATTATCAAAAGTTCTAGAACGACAACTTTCATCTTGATTTTTGTGCAGATGAGGTTGAATCCGAAGAATCTGGGACACAGGTTTTCTTCACATCATAGAAAATAGAGAAGATGAAGATCCATTTTCCAAACAAAGGCACGATTTGAGAGTTATGGTTGGTTCTTTAACTAATATTTGCTCATATTTGATGTTGCACCTGAATTTTGCGTGCGACCCATTTTTCAAATTATCTTATTTTTGGATCACGATATGATGAATCTCACTGCGTGTCATATGAATGAGAGGAAGAGATGTTTTATGTTTTATGTTTTATCTGTTTCTTATTCTTGTCCAAGACCGATTCCTTGAGATCACATTGTAAAGATGGAGTTTTCTTATTTGGCATTCTCTTCTATGAACACATAATGAACCATGCATTTGTTGAACATAAATGTTCGATGAAATCTCTATCTATATGTCAAATATTGTACGAGATCGATAACATGAGAGATTTAATTATCATAGGTTTAGAGAGCTAATTGTTTCCCATTGTAAACAAGTTTTTTTAATTTTTAATGAGAATTGATTATTGTTGATCATTCTGGGCACTGATCATTCCGACCTGAGTTAACTCTTCCAGGAGCTTTGTCCAGGTCGGGAAGGGCCCCTCGATCCTGGTAACATCCTAGCTCTTTTTATTCGTGAGTTTAGATTGCCATCTCATTTCATTTCATTTTGGTTTGTGTGTTATTGTTTTGCAGTATTTTAATTTGTCCATTCATTACGAATTCATGAGATCAATCCTCGGATTAGATCACTTGTAAACTTTGTTCTTTCCATCAGTTTGTTCTCACATTCGATTTACTCTCCAAAACATCCTTCTCCTCATACTTATACATTCTAGTATCCAGCACATCCATACTTTCTCCTCACCTTTTCAGTTGCTCACCTCCTCCATTTAATGTTGCATATTGTCAAAGGATGATATATATTCATGTTACATGTTATGATGCATGTAGGTTTGGATTGTGGGAATCATTCCATTTCCTATATGTATCATGTTATATATGCATACAAGTTCTATGGATTGATACATATAATCGTTTTATATACCATTGTATTAAGAATGGTCATATTATTATAATAATATTGTTATATCATTTGGTTTTGTTATATGTTGTTTTAATAAAGTAGTGGGTAGTTTTATTACATGTAAGTTTCATAAATCAATGAGAATATGTGTGTGTGTGTGTGTGTGTGTGTGTGTGTGTGTGTGTGTGTGTGTGTGTGTGTGTGTGTGTGTGATTACATATTGTCACATTATTAAATTATTTTTTTATTGTTACGCCAATAGGTGTCCCCCCTATTGGAATTGATGGTTTAATGAGGATTTTAATTGCAAATTCTAATCTGATGGCCAACAATCAAAGATGTTGGCATATTCTTCGTCTTACACTAAAATCAATGAATGCAATTTAATGTTCATAACTTCCTTTCATTTATGAATGCTTATGTTTCCTTGTTTACTTTTTCACATTTACTTAATATGATTAAGGAATTACTGCCCTAGCCATTGATTTCCATGTTTAACTAATTAAGGAGGATTAATATATATAGATCGGATAGCAGTGAAGTGTTGCCACGTCTAGCATGTGTTTCAACTATCAAATGGGTGGTTAATCTGGACGTGGTGGTGGTTAAGTTGGACGTCGTTTCAATTGTATGGCATGCGTTTCAACTAGCATGGCAGTGATGAATCAGTATTAAATTAATTTTTGTTGTTGTTGCTACTATAGCCCTGATGTCTTTGGGTAAAAGTGTAGGCTGGTTGGTCCTTTCAACCTATTATTTTAGGGTTATCGAATTGTAGATCCTTTTCGTAGAATTAAATAATATATGCTCTGTACAAACTACTAAATTCTAAGTATTTGGCATATAGATGTGTGTGTGTGTGTGTGTGTGTGTGTGTGTTTTAATTCTATGGTTCCAGGCCCTATTCCAAAACATTCTCGTATCTATATCTATTTCATGTATAGTGTAGCTATTATACCAATAATATTCTCATACCTAGACTGGGAGAAAATAATAAAGGAAGAGTTTCATGGTCTCCTGAACTCGGTGATGTGGAGGTAGCACCATTTTTTAGCAATTTCATTGATGGGGAGAGTTGGATCAGAAATATGCCATCTCGCCTTAAGAGAGCTACGAATTTGATTCCCCAACAATGATGAAATATCATCTCATAATTCTCTAGTTTTCAACATCACCTCGATCGTTCGAAAATGAGAAGTTGATATTTTTTTTTTTAATAAATGTAAATATACAAGATGAGTTATAAATATGAATATTTATAAATATGAATTTATTTTTTATGCTAATAATGTAATGTAATGCATGATTTGTTTTATTGTATGATTTGACTTCTATAAGTCTCTTTTGTGACAGTAATTACCTTTTGTTGTGTATAGGTTTCAGAGGGTGCGGGGATGAGAGGGGCATCTAGGATAATTGGCATAGACACAAATCCAACCAAGTTCTTGAAAGGTAAAAATGGAGATTCTGCAGTGGGATTGTTTTATGAACTCATCAAATAACCATAAGTTTTATTGTAATACTAAATTCAATTTTAGTTGTCGTTATTGCGTTTAGAGACACAATCACGTTCTACAGTTTAGTGTTGTAATTTATTTTCATTCATCTTGACTTTTATCCTAAAGGTTGACAACATCAAATTTTTAAAGAGATAATTCTTACTTTTACACTTTCAAAAATTTGTTAAAAAAAATGATCCTCTAAAAACTTGATAATTCCCTCCCGAAATAAAAGAGATAACTGCAATTTGAGAACATGATATTTACTAGATTTCCAATGCAGTTGGAGACTTGGCAGTGACTGATTGCATCAATCCAAAGGACCTTGAAAAACTAATTCATGAGGTATTTTTAGTTGAACCATATTATCTAATCTTTTATTAGAAGAATTGGATGGCTTTTATTGCTGAGAAAGAGAGGTACCAATCCATTAGGTGATAAGAGAGATGATAGACGAAGGTGTGTGCTTAATATTTGAATGCATTGGAAACATAGACATGTTATATGAATCCTTCTTGGCTACTCAAGAGGTAAAGCGGCCCTTCCCTTTGATGTGCCATCTCAAATCAATTTTTGTTAATGTGAAGTACAATCGTTGGCATATTAACATGAATTGCAGTCACTAGGTGTCACATTTTTGTTGGGGTCAGATATGATTCCTCATAAGATCAACTTTCATCCATTCAAATTTCTTGCAAGGAGAATCGTGGTTGCAACATTTGGTGGTGTGAAGGGAAAAACCCATCTGCCTTGCCTTACCTGGTAGATACCTTAATTATGAATAAGGTATATACCTTTCTTATCAATTCCATTTGATTTTCATGTTAATATTGTTTTTGGATAATATATTACATATACTCGTTTCAATTTTGATCACAGGAGATGAGAGTAGAGGAGTTTATTACCCATCAATTGTCTTTTTCAGAGATCAACAAAGCTTTTGAATTATTGTTGGAAGGAAAAAGTTTGAGATGTGTCAGGCACCTTTAACTATAATGATAAATCAATCATTGTTATTCTGTTAATGTTGCAACAATCTTTCAAATCTCCTCCTCCGATCAAATTTTAGTAGCGACCGAGTCTTTTCAGTTGTTGTGTATAGATGAAATTTTTTTTCCACGTGAAGGGTGGTCGTTACATGTGATCAATAATGTAATGTATTTATTAATGCATTTTATGCATGATGCATGTAAATAACATGTTTTTCATAGTATTATAAATATCAATACAAGCTCAGGACGCCTAGACACTAATCTTAGTATAAATGCATTAAAATTAAAGTTATCACTCTTGTTGTACATTTCAATTATTGTTAATACTTATTAGGGTTAGGGTTAGAGTGATATTAGGGTTAGGGTCAGGGTTAGAGTGAGATTAGGGTTAGAGTTATTCCCATTAAAATTAAGGTTATGGTTTTATTAAAGCTAAGGTTATTTGTATTATTGTTTATTTTATAATAATAAGAAAATAATAATTAAAAGATTATTTAAATAATAAGAATGTAATGATAATAATTGAACAATTTTAATTTTAATTTAATTTAATGTATTATTTATTACTTTATTAATAATTTATTAATATGTTAATGAATTCACACTTTCTTAATGTATTTAATGTTTATTTAATGTATTATTCATGTAATAATGTATTGCTAATGTATTACATTATTAGTGTAGTAATACTTTAGAAATGTATTAATTAATGATGTATTAATTTATTAATAACATATTACTTTATTAATTTATCAATAATTTAGTAACACTTTAGCATTGATTTGATATCAATGATCTGATGACAAATACAAATTATTAAATGATTTGTTATTAGTGTCCTTAGAACAAGTATAATTCATCATCTACAATGTTCAAGATTTTTCTATCAATTTCTTTAGAACAAGTAAAAATCATCATGTGTAAAATTAAAGATGATTTGCTATCAATGTCCTTAGAACAAGTATGATATTAAGTTGAATTCTATGTAATATGTCACATTGGTTCAAATTTCCTATCTTTGTGACAAAGGAAACAATTCATTAGCTTTAAAAAAAAAAACCTTTTCAAAACTTCATTTTCATAATTTGTTGAACATAAACCAACCTGGTCATGTGATGAACATGAACCGACATTCAAGTATGATGAAAAAAATTGAACATTGTGACATGACGAACATAGTAGCGTCACAATCTGACAACCATAGTAATGTCACAACGTGTCGAGCATATCCCACCATCGTAATGTGACAAACATAGCCAATATTGGTTCAATGTGACGAACATAGACTTGTCGTTGCAAAGTGATGAACATAGTAATCTTGCAATGTGATGAACATAGCAGTGTCACAATATAAAAAACATATTAACGTCATAATGTGATTAACATAGAATTATTGTTGTAATGTGACGAATATAGCCCCGATGTCATAATCTGACAAACATAGCCATATTGTCGCAGTGTGACGAACATAGCCTTATCGTCGCAAAGTGATTAACATAGTAGTTTTGCAATTTGACGAACATAGTAGTGTCACAATCTAACAAACATAGTAATGTTGCAATGTGTCAAACATATCCATGTCATTGTGATGTGATGAACATAGCCCATCGTTGCAATGTGACAAACATATCGATATTGTCGCAATGTGACAAACACAACCTTGTCATCACAAACTGGTGAACATAGTAATGATGCAATGTGACTAACATAGTACTATAATAATATGATAATCATATTAAGGTCACAATTTTTCAAACAAAGCTTTGTCCTCGAAATGTGCCAAACATAGCCCCATCATCATAATGTGACAAACATACCCATATTGTCGCAATGTGACAAACATAACCTTGTCGTTGCAAATTGATGAACATAGTAAAGTTCCAATGTGACGAACATAATAGTGTCACAATCTGACAAACATGGTAATGTTGCAATGCATCAAACATAGCCCTATCATCTTAATGTGATGAACATAGCCTGTCGTCACAATGTGACGAACATACTCATATTGTCGCAATGTGAAAAACATAGTCTTTCCATCACAAAGTAATGAACATAGTAATGTTGGAATATGATGAACATGGTAATGTCACAATCTAATAAACATAGCAATGTCACAATGTGTCAAACATAGGCCTTTCACCGCAATGTGAAAAACATAGCCTCGTTGTGGTAATGTGACGAACATACCCATATTGTCGCAATGTTACAAACATAGTCTTTTCGTCGCAAAGGGATGAACATAGTAATGTTGCAATGTGACAAACATAGTAGTGTCACAATCTGACAAACATAGTAATGTCACAATGTGTCAAACATAGCCTTATCATCACAATGTGATGAACATACCCATATTGTCGCAATGTGACGAACATAGCCCCATCGTCATAATGTGACAAACATACCCATATTGTCGCAATATGACAAACATAGACTTTTCATCACATATTGATGAACATAGTTGTTAAATTTTTAATTAAACTAAAGTACCAAGGCAAGTGTTTCTCTTCCCTAGGCGCCTAAGGGGGAGAAAGTGCCTAATGTGGGTCCTAGACAAATTAATTTGTGAGGTGCAAATTAAAAGATAAATTTATGACTAAAGTGAGGGTGAGTGAAGAGACACCAAATCTTAGCCACCCATCTAATCTAATCTCAACCGTTAGATTAGAAAACCCATCACCTTCCCTCATGAGGTCGACTTGGGCAAGAGGGCGCACCCATTCTTGGGTAGTTCAAGCATTCTTGTTGAGAGAACAAGAGAGATCAAGAGAGAGGTCGAGATGAAGAAAAGAGACAGCATTTGTTGAAGGAGAACACACATCCCAAAGAAAAGAGAAACATGGTTTTCAAGGCAGCAGACAACATTTGTGGAGGTCATGCCGTACGGATTTGTGGAGGTTGTACAACATTTAATGTGCACAGAAATCAAGGAGGACAGCAGCTGCAATTTTTGAGAGTATTGGCATGCATTCCAAGGTTATCGTACAACATTTATTATCACAAAAATCAAGGTAACTGCTGTAATAAATTTCTGAGTGTATTTTCATACAGTCCATACATTTTGGTATGAATATTGAGGGTCGTACAGCACGGTTTACAAGGTGTTGTTCATGTTGGGTTTTTCGTACAGTCTTAGAAGAGTTTTGGCACAACTTTTGAGACAATCCGTACAGCATTAATTGTTGGGACATTCGTACAGTTGTACGGATTTCTGGTTCAGAAATCGAGGAGAAAAGCTACAGGAATGTCCAGATAAGTTTGTGTAAATTTCTAAAGATGAATATGTTGTAAAAGAAATTTCTCAGAACCTCATAAATAATAAAAATCCCTCTCACTGGTTTTCCCCTTGTGGGTTTTTCCAGGGTCAAAGTTAGACCGAAAATCTTTGTGTCCATATTTTCTGAGTTTTGCATACTGCTGATATTTTATTTCTGCGTTGAAAACGATGTTCAGAATCCTCATGTTTCAGTT
>SNQJ01S0305181.1:0-10176 GCA_010110895.2 Picea sitchensis | reverse complement strand
TCACCATCACAATCCCTTGTTTTAAAGATATAATTTCACAACCACGTTCTGAGTTCGATTCCGGATATCTTCGCAACAAGCCGACATGGCTAAACCCTCTTCAAATCAGATCAGCCACAGCAGACCCAAAAACCGCTCACTGAAATCGCGGCAATTCAAGGGAATTCGAATGAGAAAATGGGGAAAATGGGTGTCGGAAATTCGAATGCCCAATTCCAAGGGCAGAATTTGGCTGGGCTCCTACGACACCCCGGAAAAGGCTGCCCGTGCCTACGACTTTGCCGTGTATTGTCTGAGAGGATCCAAGGCCAAGTTCAATTTTCACTACTCCCTATCGGAAATTCCCTACGCTTCTTCTCTCTCTCCGGCGCAAATTCAAGCCGCCGCAGCCAAGTTCGCCACAGAAGAATTCCGGCTGCCTTCGGAAGATAACGCGACGTCCTCTTCGTCCTGTTCGAAAGCCGAATCCAGCATTGAAGGCCAAGAGATTTCGGTGGAACAGGGTCCGGCATTTTGGGATTCAGTTCTTGACGATCTGGACAGTTGCGACTTTATAACTTTAGAGGATTTTCCTCCCATAGATGTGTGTATAGAGGATTATGGGTTTCCCTTCCAACTGGGTGAAGAGTAAGGACCGGGGGTTTCTAAATTTAGTTTTACGGCCACCGGAGATTCTACCATGAAAGTTCATTTAACGGATATACTTACCTTTCCACAAACGAGAATCCGAGCCGCCGCTTGAAAATGGGCCATCTGGCCGTGTTATCTGTATATAATTAAATTCATTTATTTATTTTTATAAAATGACCTAGTTTGGATTTTACAATGTAAAATAAACTGAAATTTAATTATTAGTCCCTGCCGGATAGACAATGGATGAATTCATCGCTTACCATGAGTTGCCTTTGACTTTCTAAAACATGTTGAGTTATACAAAGTTTCAGGTTTTAGTCTTTATCTTTTTTATTAAATAATACAATTAATATTTAATTATCTTGATTTTTATTTATTTATTATTAAATAATAAAATTAATATTTGTTTATCTTGATTTTTATTGGGTATGAGTTTGGAGTCTTATTACAAACTCGACGAGAAAGATCTCGGAATTAAAAAACTTATTTAATACAGATGGATATCACTTCTGAGAAAAATACTCGCAAGTCCGAAGATCTTTTAAAAAACTAAATCCATCGTTAAATCTGTTGTGCAATGCATTTAAGAGCTTCAATTGTTTCTCTACAATGTGGTATGAAAATTCCTACTGAAATATCATGTCAACTTTATAAGAACAGCATTGCATCCCATATTCTATGAGCTAAATCTATACTATTACAATTCTTCGCCTACACCATGCATTTAAGAGCTTCAACTAAGTCTCTACAATCTTCAATTGGGTATTAAAATTTCTATTGAAATCTTAAGTCAACCTTAAAAGATGTTTTAAATTGAATAAAGAACAAATTAACAATGTTTTCTTAATGACAAAAAATCATCTTAAATACATATTCCTTGTTCCAAATGATAAAAAGGAGCTTCTCACTACAATTGTTACTTGAGTAGCTCATCTCCACCAATAGAATAGAGTGCCAAACAATAGCTCATCTCGACCAATACAATATAGTGACAAACAATAGTTTTGAAGAAAAAACATCAAAACACTGTTTGATAGGTCATTGCACAATTAAAATTAAAGAATGTAAAACATGACCAGATGAATGGTAACTTGCTTTTGCATGCATGTCCATTAGTTGTAGATCTATTCTCCACTTACTACGTGCCACTGAGAAAATGTAAATCTTACCACGCATTAATTTCATTTATATCAAAGAAAAAACTGGTACTTAGAATTTTCATGATGGTTTCACATTTTTGAATAAACTAAATTGATCTTAATCAAATAGTGATGGTATTTATTTATATTGTAGTATTTATCTCAATGTATTTACATTTTAAAATATTTTGTTTCTTGTTGCTCAGAGTTTTCCATGCTAACTTGATTAATATTTGTTTAAGTATATATGTGAAACATATTTTGTTTCCAAGTGGCTAAGAACTTGTCCTGCTAAATTGATAAAATAGAATACACTTAAAAATATTTGTGAAGCATATTTTGTTTCAGCTTGGCTAAGAACTTGTCCTCTAAATTGACTAGTTTTGATATTTATATTTATATTATAATGTATTTATCTCAATGTATTTAGATTTAAAAATATTTGTTAAGCATATTTTGTTTTTTGTTGGCTTAGAGTGTAGGGGAATAAAAAAAAAAAGCAAATGGGAGTTTATTGGTATCACAGTTTATAAGTTGTGGTATATATTATCTTAATATAACTAATTATTAAACCCTAACGATAAGAATCAATAACATTTTTACCAGTACATTGATAGTTTTCTGCAAATGTCATAGATGTGATTTCATAAATATCTCGTTGCCTGAAATTCCCAGGGGTTCTCTCTGGACCTTTCTGTCATTGCTCAACTTGCCATAGGGGTACATGTTGACAGCACGAAGGATGACCCATAGACCTCAAAATAGTGTGTCATGGACACCTTGATGCTCTTGTCGAAGCCAAGGCTCATCATGGTCGAGTGTATGATTTTTTACCACCCACTAGATTCTATTTCAATGATCTGTCATTGCCCGTGAAGTTAGTCCACACGGGGATGTACATTGTCACTCCCCACGAGGATGTACGTTGCCACGTTCTTCTTCATCTATTTCACGGCCTTGTCTAGGGCATTGTAGTATAAATGTTTTATGTTTGGATCATTTTCCAAGTATTTTTTCTCTTTAATTTTGCTTGAAATTTGGTGAGAAAGTGTTGGATCTGTAGATTTGAGTGGCTAAGTCTATATAATCCGAGTGCCCCATGGGTTTTTCAAAACGTTGAATCCATTTATGCATTCAAAAATGCAATTTAAACAACAGAAATTTGCGATTTTGTCCATATTTGTGTCGTCGGATTCCCACAAAAAGACCAAAACTTAGAATAGTTACTAACCCCATGGTCATATATTGTGTGATAGACACATTCTTCAAAATGTTTTGATAATAAAAATTAGACCTCTATTATTAAATCTAGCCAAATATATTAGACCTCTAATATTAAATCAGGACAAATATATTAGACCTCTATTATTTAATCAAGCTAAATATATTTACTTATTTATTTACTAAATTAGTTGACAATCTAGGATTGCAATTATATTAAGTGTAATTATATTAGGCTTGCGATTATAAATTAGGTGTAAATAAATAAGTAAATATAAGCTGGCAAACTTTTGATTTTGTATATGATAATTAATCCCTTCTGAAACCTTCTCGTAAGCTAATTCTCATTATTGTCCAATTTATAAAGAGGATGCCAATGGCCTTATCCACGTCATGGTGGGAAAAAAGGAAGTTGGAGCCTTTTATTTTAAACCCATGGTTAAGATTTCCCAACATCCCTCATCATCTTACACGTGTCCTCCGCTCTTCTTTGTTGGTCATGGATTTCCTCCAAACTACAACATTTTGTCACATGGCATCTCGGGGTCATTATGTAATTTCCATGTGGACTTTTCACAAATTGGTTATTTCTAACAAGTGATATGGCAGTGTGTCCACATGGGAGGAGAATATCAATACTCTATTATATCACTCACACCGCATACCTGGCTCTCCCTCCATGAGAGAAAAGAGAGACTTTGTAAAAGAGAGGGTAGTTGAAACAAATACGGGGAAGTATAAAGAGTACACGGTTAGTCATTCCAAAAATTCCTACATTGATTTGAATTGATGATGTGTACACTCAATTTGAGTACCAATGTCCCAGTGGATAGCATGTTCAACTCATATATACTCAAGGGTGCCAGCAAGAGTGTGGCTAGAATAATTGGAAATTCTGGATCAGTAAGCCACCTTTTACCTTGTATTTCATCCATGTAATGTGGTTGAATGCACCTAACAATGCAATTATTAGTCGGCATCGTTGCATGTGACATGTTTGTTAGCATTTTACTAAGTTTCTTGTGATAGGGATTACAAAGAGGTAAATAACATGAATGGATCTGAATCATGATGAGGATTATGAGAGTCATAAATGTATTTATGTGGATTTACTACAAGGGGGAGTCTCCATGTCATTTATGTTTGTGGTTGCAGTATGTGATAGATTTACTAAAAGGGGGAGTCCCCATGTCATTTGGGGGCAATGAAGAGCCAACAACATATGGGGAGGTGGTGTCCATTGGAGGACTTG
This sequence comes from Picea sitchensis, assembly GCA_010110895.2. Classification (NCBI taxonomy): domain Eukaryota; kingdom Viridiplantae; phylum Streptophyta; class Pinopsida; order Pinales; family Pinaceae; genus Picea; species Picea sitchensis. Next base: position 5,931 of record SNQJ01S0305181.1, on the reverse strand, counting down.
GCCCAGGAATGAATAGGAAGTTGAGTGCAGTGATTGCAAACATTTTGGACTCTAAACTATGAGTGGAAAAGTCACACTTTTATATCAAGTTTTATGAAATGGAGGAGCGCTAAACATCTCTCCTTTACCTTCTTTCAAAGCTTTCAAGCAATGTCAACTGAGATGTGGAACTTACTACTTAGTATTAGAAAACTAAGGGTTTCAAATGGGTTTACATTTTCATTTAGTTGGATTTTGTATTAATTTTGTGAAAATAAAAATGCGATCTATTTTAGATATAGTAACATAATTGCATTTTGATATAGTACCAAACGTACAATGATTTTGAATTGAAAGTTACAAAGTATCCTAGGTTATTGGACAAAATTTTGTAAGTCACCCATGTGTATCCTCCAATGCACAATGAGAACATGGGTGTCTAATAAGTATGGAGTTACAATTGACCCCTAAGTTTGTCCAACTCAAAATCAAAATCATTTAATCTCACCCATTTGCATCTATAGATTTTAACCTTGTACAATATTTTACTGCAAACAAATTTTCAATAAAAGAAAAGAAAAGATACAATGGAAAAATACACATATTACACAGATATTTTTCCCTTGGAAACCCAAACCAGGAAAACCAACATATTCTATATTCATTCACAGCGATACATTGTTTACAATACAATATACATATAGGAGCCAACGACATCCAAAACCCTAACCCAATGACCTGTATTAGTCAAAAACCCTAATTCCTTAACCGAAAATAGAAAACCATCGGAAAAAACCATGTTCTGAAAAACCTCCCAACAATGGACACGAATATTGAGGAAACATGAAAAATGAGGAAAAAATGCGACACGCTTCTTGAGGAAAAAAAATTTCTCGAGGGTGCTCACCTCAAACCCCCCTGCGTTCCCAACACAACGTAGCAGACACTAGAGCTAGTCGTGCAAAGAATATAACACATACCCAACATTCTCCCACTTGTTATTTTCTTTGCATACAGGGGGTTACACAGTGCTCACATATTTTGTTAATGAATCTACAAAATTCTTCAAAGTGTCCACCTTCATCAAAAACACTTTCTTTTCTTCAACCATGTCTCTCACAAAGTGATATTGAATATCAATATGCTTTGTCTTTGAATGATAAGTTGGGTTCTTCGTCAGAAAAATTCCACTCTGACTGTCACAATCTATCCTTAAAGCTTTTTGTACCAACCCAATACCTGAACACAATATTTGTAACCATATTAATTCCTTACTTGGATGAGTGGCTTCCATGTATTCAACTTTTGTAGTTGAAAGTTCCACTACATCCTGTCTTTTTCTCATCCAACTCATTGCTCCTCCAAACAGGTTAAACACATACCCGCTTGTAGATCTCCTACAATCCAGATCTCCAGCCATGTCTGCATCCACAAAGCCATGTATGTCCAATACTTTGTCCAATCCTGGTTTTCCTTGGTAGCACAATCCATAGCTAGTAGTTCCATGCAAATACATGAAAACCCTTTTTACTGTTGTCCAATGCTCCTTCCCTGGTTTTGACATATACATGTTCAAAACTCCCACTGCATGTGCAATGTCTAGTCTAGTACAGACCATTGCATACATCAAACTACCAACTGCACTCGCATATGGAACATGAGACATGTCCTCCTCTTCTTCATGTGTCTTGGGACACTGATCTGCATATAACTTTACACCAATAGGAATAGGAACCTTGACCGGTTTACATTCCTGCATATTAAACCTCTGCAATATTGTCTCGACATATTTTCTCTGATTTAACCAAAGTTTCCTCTTTTTTCTATCTCTTTTNGATTGATTTACATTCCTTCATATTAAACCTATGCAATATTGTCTCGACATGTTTTCTCTTATTTAACCATAGTTTCATATTTTTCCGATCTCTTTTAATTTCCATGTCCAAAATGAAATTTGAAACACCGAGATCCTTCATGTCAAATTTAGAGGACAACTGAGTTTTCACATCCTGGATAATCTCCTTGTTGTTTCTTATCAACAACATGTCATCCACATATGGGACCAAATAAATCAAATGATCACCAATTAATTTAAAATACACATAATGATCATCTTTGTTTTTTGTGAAGCCAAGTCCCAACATATAAGTATCAAATTTTTGATACCACATCCTTGGTGATTGTTTTAAATCATACAGAGAATTTTTCAACTTGCATACCAGCTCCTTTCCCTTCATTGCAAAGCCTTTTGTTTTCTTCAAATAGGTTTATTCTTCCAAATCCCCATGTAGGAATGTTGTCTTCACATCCATCTATTCTACTTCAAAATCAAATGCAACAACAAAAGATAACAGAAATCGTATAGAAGTTAACTTGGAAACAGGAGAAAAAATATCACCAAAATCAATTCCCTCAACCAGGGAACAACCCTTTGCTACTAACTAAAATTTGTATTTCTCCACTTTTCCTTTTGCATTCAGGTTCATTTTAAATACCCATTTTCTTCCAATGGGATTTCTTCCAGTTGAAAACTCCACTAGATCCCAAGCCTAATTCTTATCCAAGGCTTCCATTTCTTCATCCATGGCCTTTTTCCAGAGATTTCCATCTTCTAAATCCATTACCTCCCTGACAGATCTAGGATCATCATCATTAAAAGACAGAAAAATTTGAACGGAAATCAGATGGAGTATACCTTTCCATTAGCCTTCTTTCTCGAATCGATCTCCTCAACACTGGAGTATGAGTATCTTCTTCTTTTGATTCATGTTCTTCTGTAGATTTTTATTCATTATCCTTTAAATCAAACTCTATTTTCTCTGGTTCTTCCCTACTTGGTAGTAATTCCTGTTTAACAACATCCTTCATTTCTTTAAATACCACATCTCGGCTATACACAACCTTCTTAGTTTATGGGTTCCAAAGCTTATAACCTTTGAGACCATATTTATACCCAATAAAGATATACTTTTCAACCTTATTATCTAGCCTACTCTTGTTTTCCTTTGGAACATGAACATAGGCCTCACAACCAAATACCTTGAGATGTGTGAGAGAAGGTTTCTTACCAGTCCATACCTCTTGTGGAGTCTTGTCATCCAACTGATGAGGGTGATATGTTGACCAGGTAACATGCAGTACCCACTACCTCTGCCCAGAATTATTTCCCCAAACCAATGCCACTGAGCATGCACCTTGCTTTTTCCATCAACGTCATGTTCATCCTTTCTGCAACTCCATTCTACTGAGGTGTATATGGAGTATTCTTCTGCCTTTTTATACCACACTTCTTACAGAATTCTTTAAATTCATTCCTGTAGAACTCTCCTCCATTATCTATCCTCACCACCTTAATTCTTTTCTCTGTTTGATTCTCAACAAGAGCCTTAAACTTCATATTTCTTCCTGAGGAAATATATCCAAGTATTCCTTGAGAAGTTATCTATAAATGAGACATAGTAGAAATATTTTCCCAATGATGGAACCGACACAAGTCCAAACACATCATTGTGAACTAGTTGTAAAATTATTTCTCCCCTCGTTGCACCAGAGGGGAATCTTACTCGATTTTGCTTCCCATATACACAATGTTCATAGAAATCAAATCCAGAGAGCAGTTAGACATACCTTTAACCATATCTTTACCGTGTAGTAGTCGAAGACCCTTCTCTCTAATATGCCCCGGTATTTGATGCCACGACATAACCTTTTCTCCAAAGACTGTAGGAGTTCTTTCTTATTCAACTCCAATATCATGAACAATGGAACTATTTCACCCATCACTAATAGTGCTTCCTTCCAGCTTATACAGAGTTCCAAACCGAACTCCCTTTAGCAACACCATTTCTCCTCAAACCATCCTGTAGGTTTCCTTTTCAAATATATTTTTTACCCCTGCATCATCCATTTTGCTTATAGAAATCAAATTTTTGGCCAATCCTGGGATGTGTAGAACACCAAATAGTGTTATAATCCTTCCATCTATGAGCCTCAACTTGACTTTTCCTTGACCTATGATTTTGGTTGTCGAGTCATCACCTAGGAAAACATTACCTCCATCATACCTTTCATATTCATAGAACCACTCCCTGTGGGGAGTCATATGAAATGATGCACCTGAGTCAACCAACCATGCCTCATGATATGCATGTGTGCTTGAAGACGCCAAGTACACATCCCCTCCTTCTTTCTTGGAGGTCTTTTCTACTATAGAAGGAGATTCTTCGGATCCCTTCTTTTTCTCAACTTTGTATCTACACTGCTTCTTGTAGTTCCCTTCTTTTCCACATCTTCAGCATAACTTTACAAACTTTCTAGGAGACTTTTGTCTTCTCTTAGACTTAGATCTCCCACTTGAGGACTTAGATATATTTCTTTCCTAGGAACGTCCTCTTGCAAATAATGCATATGTGCTCTATCCTTCCATGTTCTTCCATCTCATTTCCTCCGACAATAAGGATGAGACCATTTCATCAAACTTAAAGGTAGTTGTATTACTACCTATGGCCACAACCAGACTATCCCACGAGTCTGGTAAAGAGCACAACAAATTGATACACTTATCTTCATATGAAATTTTAATATCAACAGATACTAACTGACTTACCACAGTATCAAAGGCATTCAAATGCTCTGCCACTGAGTCTCTATCTCTCATCCTCAAGTTATACGGCTTCTTTCTCAGGAAAATTTTATTTACTAGGGACTTATGCTGACACAACCTCCTCAACTTATCCCATAAATATTTGGTTGTAGCTTCCTCTGACATATTCAGTAATACTGAATCTGAGAGACACAGTCGAATTGTGCTCTTCGCCTTCTGATCCAACTTTTTCCAGTCATATGCTAAATTTCCTATAGGTGCAGTTCTTGGACCCACTGCAATCCACTGAACTCTGTCCACCCACATATCTTCCATATTGAGCTTCCACAGCTCAAAAATTTTCCCATTAAACTTCTCGATCTCCATTTTCTAACTGCTCGCCATTTATTTTCACCTGAAAAATCAGTACCACAGATCTCCCACCGTAATAAGGCTTATCACAGTCCCGAGCCAAACCCTTGACCACAAAGGCATCCTCCTGAAGCCAACAAAGCTCTAATACCAAATGTAGATTTTAACCTTGTGCAATTTTTTACTGCAAATAGATTTTCAATAAAATAATAGAAAAGATACAATGGAAAATACACACATTACACAGAGATTTTTCCCCTAGAAACCCAAACCAAGAAAACTAGCATATTCTATATCATTCATAGTGACACATTGTTTATAATACAATATACATATAGGATCCAGCGGCATCCAAAACCCTAGCACAATGACTTGGATTAGTCAAAAACCCTAATTCCTTAACCGAAAATAGAAAACCATCGAAAAAAACCATGTGCCGAAAAACAACCCAACAATGCACATGGAAAAAGAGGAAAAAATGTGACACGTTTCCCAAGGAAAAAATAATTTCTTGAGGGCTCTGCCCCTAAAACCCCTTGCGCATCCGACACAACGTAGTGGACACTAAATCTAGTTGTGCAAAGAATATAACACATACCCAACAACATCCATGGGTGATCCAGGTGGATATCAATGGCCACCCACCTCTTCTATCTAGCTCACATACAAATTTCATATTGGTATTTACGTATTTTTATCTTGGTGGTTTTGTTTCTAGATTTTCGAGTCCTAAACTTTTGGTGTCGTTTTAAAGCCCTAAACAATGTTTTTTGGGCCTGCCACAGTCACACTATAGACAGAGTTAGAGTGTGATGACATAATGTATTCCTTGGATAGACCTTTACAACGGGATATCATGGGCCTAAAACGAAGATCGTATGCAAAATTTACGACGAAGGGAAGTTGATGTACCAACTTACCCCAACGGGGCCCACATGAATTTTGGCGCTTCATCTCCTAGGGTTAGGTTTTTGGATGTCTAGGGTTTTGGCATTCAT
>SNQJ01S0305179.1:5620-15796 GCA_010110895.2 Picea sitchensis | reverse complement strand
CAATCCTCAGTGTACTTGGGATATGTGATTGGTGGAGAACTCAATATTGATCCTATGAAGATGGATTCAAATGGCCAACCCCTACGATTGTCACCAAAGTAAAGAAATTTGTAGGAGAAACACGGTACCTTTTGAAGTTCATAACATCCATTTTAGTTGTGGTTGCACCACTCCATGCTCTAAAAATGAATGGAAATTGTTTCCAATGAGGAAAGAATCAAGAGAAGTCTTTTAAAGGCTAAAGTGAAAGACTGGCGAAGCATTAGTTTTGACATTACCTAATTTGTAGAAGCACTTCTAAGTGGGGATAGATGCAAGTGGGTATTTTATGGGTATGCAAGTGTCTTATTTATGCAAATAGTTAAGATGACTTGTCATCATTTTGAGTTGTTTCATGGGGAAATATTGAACTACGTGACATATGACAAGGAGCCCTATGCCTTAGTGCATGCTATTAAGAAATGAAAGAAATATCTAATGAGAAATGAAATAATCATCCACCAATTAATAGTGTCTACAATACTTGCAAGCCTAGAGTAAACTACAAAAGGAAAAATACTACAAATGGATGGGATTTTTGCATTAATTCATCTCATCATCAAGTATAAGAAGGGTAGTGCCAACAAATTGGCAGCCCATCTTTGTGGAATACCATAGACACCCAAGATCCTTAGCTTTGGAGATTTCATGTACATGGGAACTTTCACCCATAATGCCATACAAACAAGGAATATGGAACTTCAGGAATCTTTTATAGTCTACAAAATGAGTTCGTAGGTGGGTGACAACAAGACTGACTATTATTTCCAGGATGGTTTACTCTACAATATTGATAAGCTTTGTGTTCCTAAATGTAAGAAAGGGAAATGCATAAGAAAGGATTATACCTCCAATATGGGTTTCTCTACCAACTAGATATGCTTTGTGTGCCTAAAGGTGAGAAATGACAATGCATAAGAAAGGCCCACACCTAAAAAGTTACAATTCATTTTGGTGTTGGAACAAAATAATAGCCAACTTGCAGATGTGTGTACTAACTTCGAAATGCAAGAAGATGTGTCAATTATTAGAGGGTGCATACTTTGTTATAATAGTAAACACGACTATTGAGATCAAGGTCTATATATTCCATTTCCAGTAACTACCAGGCCATGGGAGAGCATATTTGTGGACTTTGTGGGTGGTATACCATGAACTAGGTGTGGACATGACTATATTTTTGTGGTAGTGAGTAGATTCATTGAGAAGGACATCCTCATGCATTCTAAGAAGACCATAAAGGTGCAATATGTAACAACCTTGTTCTTTGAAAATGTCTAGATTCACTTTGGGATATCAAGGAGTGTTATTTTTCACACAAATACAATATTTCTTAGTTCATTTTGGACTTCACTATGGGAGAATATGTATACCAAGTTGAATACATCTACAAATTTCCATACAATGAAATATGGGAAGATAGAGGTTGTGAACAAGACATTGGTTCACCCATCATCACAGTGCCCAAGAAGGATGGAACTTGTTGAATGCATTGACTATAGATCTATTAACAAAATGACTATATGGAACTGTGACTCGATGCCTTGGATTGATGACTTGTTGGAACCATTGTAGCGTGTGAATTACTTCACTAAAGTTGGACCTCAAATCAAGAGACCTCACTAGGGCCAAGTCAAAGACTAAGACATCTAAAATACCTCCTTTCAAATGAGGCAATGTATATATGAGTTGTTGGTAATTCCTTTTTGGCTTATGTGATGCACAGAGCTATATTCTGTATGTTTGATGAATGATGTATTGTGTGATTTCCTAGATTCATTTGTAATAGTAAGCTTGGATGATGTTATTATTTTTTAGCTCTACCTAGGAAGAGTATGTCTTCCATATGATTTAATTTTCAAATACTGAGAAAACATTAGTTGTTGCAAACCTTTGGAATGAAATTTTGCTCGATAATCCTTGGTGTACTTGAGGTATGTGATTGGTGGAGAATTCAAAATTGATCCTATGAAGATGAAGATCATCATCATGTTAATTTTCTAATCTCAGTTCCTAGATAAATTATTTCCTTGTTGAAAATAAAATTGCAACTCACTGAATAAAATATATTGATTGGAATAATTAACTAAAATAAACAACAGAGGAAAATGAAACTAATTTCAAAATCACACCTACACAACAAATTTTATTCCCTTCAAAAATAGCTTTTCATTAATGATGATTCCAAGATTACAAGGTCTCCCAAACTGGGAAAAAATCTACCCACTGAGAAAAGAGACAAAACTATAGCCAAAATATTTCCTCCCAACACCTCTACCATGACTATACGACTTGTCAGAGGCCTTGTACACACCTTGTACGATATTTACGATGCGTACCCACACTTGTGCAATTGAACTGGCATGTATATGTGCAATGGGCATCCTTGTGCATCGTGTACAACTGTGTCTAGGTAGCTTGCCCAATGTTTACATTTGCACATGTGCAATCTATCCGACACATACACCTGCACCTGTACATTATGTCCAACGTATACATCCACACCATGTACGTTTTGTACGGTGCATACACCTGCTCCCTTTATGTTCAATATGATGTGCACGGATTGTACTTGCGGATGTACCTACTACTTGATCTTTTGTATGGACTGCCCATATATGTCCTTATCAAATCTATCTATTGCTTCCATGCTTGCTCTCCTCTCCTTTGGTCTAAGAAAAAATCATTTTCTCTATTTATGATTCATTGACTCCAATATATGTGTGTTGAGCAAAAGTCCTTCTTTGCTCTCACTATCTTGTGTATCTTCTCCTTTCACCTTGTTTTCCTTTTATAGCATTAGGTTGAATCCCAACCTAATATCCAATGTGATTGACAATTGAGATTAGATATCAACTCACTTGAGATCAAAAGTTGAGATTAAGGTTAAATCACTAATGTAATTAAATTACATTTGATTAAACTTTTCTAACTCAATAATTAAAAATATATTCACTTTAATAATTCCTTTAGTGAAGTGAATTTCCAAGGTTCATGAAAGGTCCATTGGACGAATTCCACATGTATGACACTAGACCAATGTGGAAGTACCTTCCCAATGCTACAACCATCAACACTCCCCATTAGCGAGGAAGGTATTTTGGGAATCCACTTGGAACTGGTTATCCCTCTGATCGCGACACTATGTCCCACACATCATCCTCTATCATGGCATCCTAATATACCTACTCGTCTACTGCTTCTTCAATGATGTTACTCAATAGTGCCATGAAGTTTGGAAACATCAGCCCCAAAGGCCACTCTCCTGAATGTGCTCTGGGAGCCTCAATGCTCTTGACATCCCTCAATGTTGCATAAACCCTTGTGTCTCACAGAAAAAACTAGAATGTCTCAACCTGGAGCTTCCAGCTCCTGATCTTTTTGTCACTAGTAGGGTTTCATGTGACTTCTTGGATGCAAATTCCTCCTTGAATTTCACATCTTGACTGACCATAGTTCTCCAATGTGTTGGAATGAAGATCTTGTAAGCCTTGCTTTGAAGTCTGGTTGTACCCCACAAATATATCATTTGTCCAAGTTCACGAAAATTTTTGTGCTTAGTCCTTCAGAAGTACCCACAAAACCCTTAGTAATGGGGTTTCAAATCTGTTGGAAATCGACTTCCCCTTCAAAGTCCTAGTTTTCTCCACATGTCATGTTAATTTTCTAATTCCAATTACTGGAAATTATTTCCTTGTGATTTCCTTGTTGAAAATTAAATTACAACTCATAGGGTAAAATTGCATCATAATTAGGATTAAATTTATCAAAATCAAATGAAACCAATTTCATAATCACACCTACACAACAAAAAAAAAAAAATTCCCTTCAAAATCGACTTTTCATTAATAATGATTCCAAAAACTTGTTGTCCAACACCTTTGCCATGACTGTATGGTCTGTCAAAGGCCCTGTATGAATTATATGATGCATACCTACACTTGTGCAGTCGATCTGATGCATACCCGCACTCTATGCAACATGTACACCTGCGCCCGTGCAGTCTACCCGACACATACACATGTGCCTGTGCATTTTTTCCAACGCATACAACCACACATGTGAAGTCTGTTCGACATGTACACCCGCACCTTGTACGTTTTTTACGACGTGTACACACACACCCTGTATGTTTAGTACAACACATATGGACCATACTTACAACTATACCTGCTACTCAATTTTTTGTACAAACTTCCCAAATCTTTCCTTCTTATCATATTTTTCTCTTTTGTTGCCACCTTGCTCCTCTTGCTTCTCCTTTGGGTGAACAAAGTACTTCTTTGTTCTCTCTATGAGTCATTGACTCCAAAATATGTGTGTTGAGAAAAATTCCTTCTTTTCTCTCAATGTCTTGTGTATCTCTTCCTTTCACTTTATTGTCCTTTTATATCATTGAGTTGAATCCCTAACCATGATCCCCAAAGTGATTGATGATTGAGATTAGATCTCACCAACAATTTAGATCAATGGTTGGAGATTAAGTTTAAATCACTAATGGTTGAGATTAAGATCTGGAGGGGTCCCTATAGACCTCCTTTCGTCGATTTCGCCGTCTCTATTGTGGGAGCCTTCCCCCACCTCATGGTGAGTCACCATTATCTACATCTATGAGTCATTGACTCCAAAATATGTGTGTTGAGAAAAATTCCTTCTTTTCTCTCACTGTCTTGTGTATCTCTTCCTTTCACTTTATTGTCCTTTTATATCATTGAGTTGAATCCCTAACCATGATCCCCAAAGTGATTGATGATTGAGATTAGATCTCACCACACTTGAGATCAATGGTTGAGATTAAGTTTAAATCACTAATGGTTGAGATTAAGATCTGGAGGGGTCCCTATAGCCCTCCTTTCATCAGACTCTTCGTCTCTATTGTGGGAGCCTTCCCCCACCTCATGGTGAGTCACCATTCGATGCGTTTGTAGTTTTCCCGCGATTGATCGTCCACTTGTGTGCAAAAGAAAAAAACTTGTTGTTAGTCAATATTTATATTCATTCGTAACCAGCTCATAATTCATATTTTTCACATGCATACACACAATAGGAGTTTTCATTCTTAACTTCGACCTTTGATTAATGGGGTTAAGATAGAGGGTTACTCCTTTTAAGAGTGCTTCGAATGGAGTCTCTCATTCAACCCATTCATGAGCCCAAGTAGGCCAAGTGTTGTAACCATGCTCTGATACCAATTTGTAACACACCTACTACGACATAATAGGTGTTTCACCTATTTCTCTCTTTTCACTTCCAAGGACAGAATCCCGATTTCTATGAGGTCCTAGCGCTGGCTAGACCTTCCTATCGAACCCTCCCCAAGCAAATCCTCCGGTTATTTCATTGGAAACCCGTCTTGTACAACCTAGGTACCAAGTGCGGCTTCACCCCCATGTTATGATTGGTCATGACCCTGGCCAAGCCAAGAGAGGATTTTCGCACTTTGCGGTTCATCGATGTACGAGGGTCGAGTTTCTTTGACTCTTCAAACCCCGAACCCTGGATCCTATTCATTCTGAGCCAATTCAGAGTCTCGCATTTTGGGACTTCGCGACTTGTGAAGACGAGGGTCCTTCCCTTTAGTCTTTTGAGTGCCGAAACGCCGAAAAGATGAAACCTATTCATGCTAAGCCAATTCAGAGTTCCTCACTTCGGGACTTCGTGACTTCTAAAGACGAGGGTCCTGCCCTTTTGTCTTTCGAGTGCCAAAATGCCAAAAAGCCGAAACCTATTCATGCTAAGCCAATTCGGAGTTCCGCACTTCGAAACTTTGCGACTTGCGAAGACGAGGGTCCTGCACTTTGGTCTTCCGAGTGCCGAAACGCCGAAAAGATGAAACCTATTCATGCTAAGCCAAAGGTCCAGATCACCCCTAAATAAACGACCATGATCCCGTTGCGATTTCATGAATCATGAGCTTGTGCAATCCTACTCAATGACCACTCCAAGTCGCGGGTCAGTGAAATGCGACCCGATTGCCACGTGTCCTGTACCGATGGGTGGTTTCGAATTACTTTGGGATTTTTAGGACATTTCCAAGTCCACCCTCTGGCCCATGTAAAGGTTAAGGTTGATGGCAAAAGAATTTTGACAGGTCCTCCCAAGGGTTCCTGGGTGAATTTTCCCTAGTTTTGGTGATCAGACTAAAGCCTTCCTAAGTCGCCGAGCTATATACTTTGCGGTAGGGGTAAGGTAAACTCGTGGGTTTACCACCATGGTAGCCCTCTTCAGGGACTCACTACGACTCGGGAGTGCAAGGAAACTTCTTGAGAGAAGTGCCTTCGGAAGATTAAGCCAATGCATAGCGTGAGCCAGGTAGATGGGGTTGTTCTCCAGGGCACACACTCGTATCCTGAACCTACTCATTCTATGCCTAGACCGAATATGGTCATATAAGTATAAGTATGCTTCCATTGTTTCCAAATCAAAACACAGGCAAACACTTCCATACAGAAAACATTCATGAGCGTATAAACATGAACATACATTCAGTTCGAATATAAGACATGACACTTATTAGAAAACACTAGTTGTGTTGCGACTACTGAGAGGGGTGCTTGTTTCCACCCAACCGTAGGCTCAGTGAATCTAGATAGATTTTCCACTAGCCACCCCCGAGCCAGACCACGATGCTTGGAGATTCAGTCTCCTATTTCCAGCTCAACGAAAGTCCAGAACGCAGGTTTCTCTTTCTCCTCCACTGTTCGGGACTCTCTGTCTCTCCAAAGTTCCTTCTGTCTTCTTCCTCTGCGATCCCTATCGCGTGTGCCCTCCTCTCCCCCCACACTTCCTTTCTTGCCTTGTTCTGCAAGGTTGTGTGTGGCACGAATTTCCCCATTCGTGGTCAGGTCTAAGGGCTTCTATGAATGGGCGGTTCACCCCCATCCCCTCATTAACTCATGAGGAGCCTCCCCACCTACCAACTTGGCGAGTAATTCATTCCAGGGTCAGAGAGCCGCTTTGGTCTTTGAGCCAGTAAAGACTAATACGGTATTGGTTCGGTGGAAGTTAACGCCACCATTCCAGGTGCCTTCCACCACCTTTCATTAGCCATCGTGGTATCTTTCATCACATCCCCCTCCCAACAATCAAGCAACACATATTCATAACATTATTTACATTTATCGACCCTTTATACAAAGGTCCATCAAATCACACGTTCACATCTTTGAGTTTGCCATAGTTCTCGGCCAATATAGTTATTTTTACAGGCTGGGGGAAACAGGGTGTTACAGATATTGAGGAAGAATTCGAATGGGTGCCCCGACGACCAAGGGAGGAAAGTTCAAACATGCTACATAAAGAGTTTAAGGAAATATTTTAGATTAAAAGACCAATCTAAAACTAATATGAGGAAAATTTGTGCATGGATATAATGGGAAGTCACAACTAGGTTTTTATTTGATGYTGATGGTAAATTATCTTGAATTTGACTTAACTATGTATAAATCCTTTCTACAAAATGTATCCAATACATGATTCTAAGACTATGGATTTTATGATTTCAAATGTGAGAGGTTAATAAGCATGGAACTGAAAGCAAGCTTCTACTTTGAAACAAGTAGACATAGAGTGAATACCAAGTAATATCACCAAGCTAGAAAAACATGTTCGAGATTACCTACCCTCACTCATGAAGTACATTTGTACTTGTGACAAAATCTTCATTGACATGCAAAAGTAGAGAAACCTTCAAATTTGTGTTCTTTTCTAGGTATCCTTGCTAACTTCCCTTGGAACTTGTCCAACGATAGGGCACTATCGATGGCAACTTTTACTTCTATTGATGTCTTCCCAGTTGGCAAAGTAAGGCTCTAGAGATGGGTTTGAATCTTTGTAGAAAATAACACGATCTTATAGAGTTTACTCAATAATAAAAAATATTGTGGATATTGTGATGGATTTTGATCATTTGCCACAAACCATTAGAGATCAAGTCTCTATGGGTTGTTGAATATGACCTCATAACATTCTCTATAGATGAGGTGAGTGTCAACTATGCATACAATATTTTCATTAAGTACTCGACTCTTATATTGCTCGAGGAGATATGCATTCATACTAATTTTTCCAGTAAAAGTCTTTTCCATGCATGTGTTTCAAGTGTGGGAATGCAGTGCATAACATAAACCACCCCTATACTTAATCGTTTAATTGAATAGAGCACCTAGCCTACAAATCTTGATATAAGGAGGAAAGTTTATCTTCTAATTTGATTTGCAACTTCATTCCTAGGATAATATAACATACACAAAACATCTGGGCATTCTCTTTGGAGAAATATTTTCAATGAAAAATGCATCAATGAAGACTTAAGATAGGATAATTTATTGCAAGTTTCACCAAATCCTATGCATGTTGACAACAACAATAGAAAATTGCCATCCATTTGTTATTTAGTTGTGTAGACATCCCAAATGTTGATCGAACTTTAAGTTAAACAATATTTCTACACTTCTATTGTTGTAGTTTGATGTGGAAGTAACTAATTACATTGACATGAAGGGAGATCCTTGAGGACTCTTCCACATATTGTTTCTAAAAGAGGCATTGATAAATGCTTTGCATAAAATAAAATAAACTATTATATATAATGTTTGATCCTAAAAAATGTTTTTTTATTATTACAAAAATTAAGTGCTATTAATATTTAGTTTAAACTATTAACTTAATGGTTTCTTGCTTGTCTTTGTGCTTATATATAAGTAACCAATTTTCATTATATAGTTTTATGTCTAGCTAGAGTTTTTCCCATTGCACCTCGTTATAAGATGCAGTAGCAATTCCCCCCTTTATAGTTAGTCTTTAGTATACACATTTTTTGTGTACATGATCCAGGTGGATATCGGTGGCCACCCACCTTTTGCAACTGGCTCAAAACAATTTTCTGGTAATTTTGGTAATTTACTATTTTTAGCAGTTTTTAACTTCCGGGGCCATTTTGAGGGCCTAAATGAAGGTTTTTTGGGATAAATATTCTCCATGATAATTGAAGGCTTTGATTGAGCCCCCTAAATGAATCTCCTCGATGATACCTTTCCAACAAGCTATCGTGCGCCCCAAACAAAGATCGTATGCCAAAGTTACACCCCCAGGAAGTTGATAGACCAAACTACCCAAAATGAGGTCCACAAAATTGTTGGCTTTTCATCTTCCGGGGTTAGGGTTTTGGATTTTCTTTATGATAAAAAGGCCTTTGGAGCCTCATTGTAAAATCATCTTCTTGTGAATGCGAGTAGCAAACACATCTCTTCTCAGAGATAAGTTGCCACCATTCTAGCAAGTCTTTCACTATGTATTTTTACAGTCTTTGTACATTTTCGCTTATTAATAGAAAATTGTGTATTACTGTATCTCTGTGTTTATGGTTGCATCTCTGATACATTTTTGTTATATTATTGGATATCCGAGATATATTTGTACATTACTTTATTATATCTTCGTTCTCATTTCGTGTTGAAAATAATCTGGATCAATACCTTAGTAAGAGTTGTTTGAAATTTAAATGAGTGTTTGTGACATCTATATATAGAGAAAAAAGATTCAAAATTGTCATTATCTGGTTTCAGTGTCATATTGTATAGTAGTTTTAGTTGGGTTATTAGTTTTCTAAAGTAAAAAATTTAATTGTCAAACAATTTTTGACATAAATTCTTTCAGATTTGTAATGTAATTTTGACATTTTAATCCTCCATCATAAAGATTCCCCAAAAGTCTAAAAAAATCTTGATGTATTAATTAATATACATATTTGTATTCCATTTTTTAGTACATTAATCTTGAAGTATATTCCAAAAACCAAGATGTTTTGAAAGTTTAAAAAATCACAATTTTTATTGATGAAAATATTGTCGAGTTGAGAGAATCATGATGTCGACAACTTATATTTGATATTTGCAACAATGGTTTCTACTATATGTAGATAATTAAGGAATAAGCTCCATATATTTGTGATGCCATCTCCTTGAGGTTTGAGAAGGAACATATGGGGTAATGTTTTCTCATCTTATGATGGCATATTGAAATGTTTTATTATGGTTAGAATATGTGCACTTCAACATTTATTTTATTTGCATAAACACAAGTTTAAAGAGGTGATCTACAACCATTTTATAGCGCTATATCATTGATTACAACTTG
>SNQJ01S0305178.1:0-10176 GCA_010110895.2 Picea sitchensis | reverse complement strand
AGATTGAACGCCAATTGCTCCACGCAGACTGTTGTCAACTCTCTTCAGTTCAGAATTGATCACGCCTGTGTTGGCATCATTAAAGTCTGGGATGGAACATTATTTGTGAATGATATGATGGGGTGAATGGTAATAGAAATAGCAACAGGATTTCAATAACAATTTTGGGTATAAGTTGTCCATATTAACCCAAGGTGATCCTCTGTCGTCCCTGCATGTATGTCGATTATAAGCTGACACTCACATACATATTGTCTTTTGACCCTCAACTAGATCTTCCCTGCCCCGACCACTCAACGTTTTTGGCAATTGCCACGTCATTTTGAGAATATCTGTAGTGGAGAATGGGTTGCGTCGAATCTTCAGAGAAGGTCGTTGATGGGCATTCAAAAAAGATACGAAAACCAAATCCTTGGAAGCATTCAAATCATATCACGCGAGCACAACTTAAACAAATGCGTGATGAGTTATGGAACACATACAGTCTCTACTGCGGTGGGCAGTGTGGTGACGGAAGTCGACTATTACGGGCTTGCCAAAGCATATGCAAGAGGATTTCCCACCACAGATAAATACGTCCAGCAATTTGATGGAACCTCAACCAACATTCAATTCACCCCTTCTAACACCAGATTCGACCAAAACATAATCACACAAGTTCTTTGTTACCTATTGATGCTTTTCAGAGTTGCGTTTGTATGCTTATCACAATTTTAAGAATACAACATTGATAATTTAATATAACACTAGATTGGAGAAGCCCTGAGCGTTTAACACAAGAAGTTACTTTGCCAGAAACTTATTAGCCATGGACAAATTTATCAAGTTTCGGGATTTGCAATTTGTAAAATCAGCTTGTGAGTCCAATGACTTAAATCTGTAATGTTGAAGTAAAGTAAAAAAACTCAAAAATAGAATTTCTTTCCCTTTTTAAAAAATTGAATATCTTGACCCGTTCTTGACGAGTAATAATTCGACGTTTTCCTTGACTGTGGCGTTGAGATCTCTTCTATGATAAGATAATCTCACTCTTCAATTGGAAATCATTCTTGAACTCGATGCCACAATAATGGCGAAGTGTCCTCAAACACACTTTTATTAAATAGGAAAATAAATTACATAAGAGACTTTGCAAGAGTTTACACCCGAACAACACAATACTCTTGCAATGGGCTATATATAATCTAAATGTCCTAACAAACTCTAGATATGGATCACTTGTTAAATAAAAAAGTGTCCATTTAAAATAAATGCTATCTTAACAAACTTACAACAAAACTCTAATTTAGAGCCTAAGATACGACACCTTTCTAAAGTCTTATCTTTTATAACAATATTGTATTTCTAAAAGTAAATGCTATCTTAACAATCTTATAATAATACTCCTAATTTAGAGCCTAAGATACGACACCTTTCTAAAGTCTTATCTTTTATAACAATATTGTATTTCTAAAAGTCTCTATTTATTAATCAAATATTCTAGATTATTAATTTAATATTCTAAATTAATAATTATTTTATTCTAACTTTATAAACTATGATATTTGTATTTTGGATTATCTAACAAATATGTATTCATTTTGTTTTGTAAATATATTCTATATCACTGATGTGGTGCAGTGATTGTGTTGTAGCTATTGTTGCAAGGAGTTGCAAAGCAAAATAGTTCCCTGACGAGTTGCAACAACCACTGTAAGGTGTTGGAATAATTACGTGGGAGTTGCAACAACTACATGGGAGTTGCAACACTCCTTGAGTAACATCCTTATAACAAGCTCCTAGAAATTTGTGCTTCAAATCATGGCACATGCAAGGACTCAATATCTCCCTATTGGATGTCATAAAATTTTGTCTTCAAGAATCACTTGTGCATGGATTGGCCTTTTTGATCTTCCCGGGACCTAAAAAAAACAAGCACTTTCATGCAATAAACCGTGAGATAGAGGCACAAGACAAGTGATCAATCTCTTCTCTCCCATGAAATATTCAAAAATTGACAAATAGTGCATATAAATCAAATCAAAATAAAGTTTGAACAAAGATTTATTTATTTTTTACTTGTTGAGGAGTGGTGGCCACCTCAAACTGCCCAACAATGTTTTGTTGATAACTTCTTTGTCTGATGTCTGATTGAAGTGATTCCAAATCCAGAACAAAGTGTTTTCATAGGGATATCCTATGTAGAAACAAGTTTTTAAAATTCCTTAAAATTATATGCCAAACAGGATGAGGAACATCCTGCATGTCATAGCTATTTTTAATTTGCAACTTGGACCAACAATCACAGTTTTGGGTTTAAATTTTTTGTTTGATGATAGATAAAATTGATTCCAATTGGAGATGAAAAAATATTCATGTAGTTACCTCCATTAGAAATAGTTTTTGAAAACAAGAAGAATTGATGGGTCAAATATTCCAACGAACAGACTAGGAAACATAGTTTGAGTAGTGCAATTTTAGGACACGTAGTTAGTATTTTAGGCATAAATTTCTTGTATTATATCAAAATTGAGTGATTCAACTTGAATTGCAAACTACATTCATAGAAGAATACACCATAGAAATAGTTTTTCAAAATTCATCCATTAGGTCTCCCAAAAACTAATTGTTCCAACTCTGTTCCTAATTTCCCTACTTGACAGCTAGTAAGCATTTTGACCGTATATTTTTCATTTGATGTCCAAAAGAATTCCCATATGGTCTCTCAAAACATAGTTGTCCCAACTATGTTTTTAGTAATTTTAGTAAGCTCTTGTGCTACAAGAATTTGGTCAACAAGATATATCTCTTAGATTAGGATTTAGATTTGCATGAATTTTTGTAGGCATATGATTTTCAAATTAGGTTATTCAAATACCAAAAATTTCAAGCATATGGTGCCTATATTGAGCATGATGACCTTTACAAGCCATGGAGCAAAATGCAAAGACAATATCTAAATCAAGAATATGATAGCAATGGGATCCTGACATAACCATCGTGGGAGTTCAATAAGTGCCCCATTACTTAAAGTATGAAATAATTTGAGGTTACAAACATGATGTTGAGCATTTAGAATGCCGAATCCAAGTNTCTCTTAGATTAGGATTTAGATTTGCATGAATTTTTGTAGGCATATGATTTTCAAATTAGGTTATTCAAATACCAAAAATTTCAAGCATATGGTGCCTATATTGAGCATGATGACCTTTACAAGCCATGGAGCAAAATGCAAATACAATATCTAAATCAAGAATATGATAGCAATGGGATCCTGACATAACCATCGTGGGAGTTCAAGAAGTGCCCCATTACTTAAAGTATGAAATAATTTGAGGTTACAAACATGATGTTGAGCATTTAGAATGCCGAATCCAAGTATGTTTGTGGAAAATTTGTAAAACTTTGTTTTTCCAGAAAATTAGAAGTTGGCTTAATCAAATGATGATTCTCCCATCATTCACGGTTAAGACTGTGAATTGGAGCAATATACCGGCTGGGAACCAACCTTACCTTTGGGCCAAAAACAAATATAATATTGACTAGGAATATTTTTTACTCTAGGGACAAGCATCAATCTATATGTAAGGACTGAACCATTGGTCATCCTATGGACATATTCCCATCTACCGAGACACCTAGGTACCCAACCATGGTGATCGCTAGTTCTCTAGGAGAATTGTATGGATACGAGATGTATCAAATTAAATCTCACATTATTTATAGTATGATAGTAATTCACCAAGAAACAATTAGAGAATATGCAACATGTAAGTCTATGGAGAAAACTTGGTTTAAATCTATTATATGAAGAGGATCCTCTGTTCACTTGAAGACTGTGATTTTGGAGCATTATACCAGCTGGGAACCAACAATACCTTTGGGAAAAACACTGGTACAAGGTTGACTGGGAACCTATTGTACTTCAAGGCCAAATGTCAACCTGATTGTAGACACTGAGCTTTTGGTCATCCTATGGACATATTTCCATTTATCGAGACACCTAGGTACCCAACCACGATGCTCGCTAGTTTTCTAGGAGAATAGTCTAGATACATGATGTACCAATGCCAATCCCACATTCTTTGATGCACTTGCAAATAAGGACTTATAATGCAATAGTCTTTCAACAATAAAATAGAGGAGATGAGACATGTAACCACACTTTACCAAGAAGACTAAAAAAACATTATATACTTCTGCCAACCATTAATTCCTTAAACATTGCTTCATTGATTTAAGGAACAATTTCCTAAAAACAAAGAGACTGCGTGCATTTAAGAAAAGAACCATGAGTTAGTGGATGTGGGAGGGAGGAGGAGAGGGGGAGATGAATAATGAGAAAGAAGAATGTCATAAGAGTGGAGGAAAGAGAGAAGGATAGATGGCAAAACAACATCTAATATTTTTACTTTCATGTCCAACAACAAAATTGTAATTTGCAAAAGCTCACATACTAGAGTTGCAACAATAGTGAGTTGCAACAACGATCCTATAGTGAGAGTCACAACAAAGAGTTGCAGTAGTGAAAAGAGTCACAACAACGGTGTCAACAACCTAGAGTTGTAGCAATTACGCTCGAGTAGGGAGTTACAATAGCTCATACTAAGGAGTTGCAACTCTTGTGTTGCGAGGGTACCTGTGCATCCTTGTTCCAAATTCAAATTTGAAGGCTTTGCCATCCCCTTGGCTCCTTCTATTCATTCGTCGATGCATTTCTTTCCTCATGCCAGGCTTCTTGCGAAAGAGAGATTAGTAGTACGGGTGGCTCTTACTGCACCACACTAAAATATTTTAGTAACTCAATCATGTGCTATGCTAAAAAAATAAAAGAATGTTATTCAAACCAATGCAAGAATCAAAATGCTAGAATGAATTTCAAACCAATGCAAGAATCAAAATGTGCCTTTGGTAACTCCCCAACAATGGTGAAAAAATGACTGGATTTTTAATTACCTTTCTAATTTATCAGAAAGACAACTAAAAAAGACCGCGCATTTAGTTATCAATCCGGGGCTCATATGGAACTTACAAGTTACCATGCACTATATGTGCAAGCTACACTCTACTCTTCCACTTGTTTGATATGTGGTTGTAGTAAAAATGATTAATTTTGTAGTCAGAGTATAGACAATTCTAAAGCTCTGGCAAGGTTCTATAGAAATCCACACTTGCAAGAATTGAAAGCACACTTTTGCATAAAAGTAAATATTACACTTGCAGGAAAGTAAATGTCACACTTGCAAGAATTGAAACACACTTTTGTAGAAAAGTAAATATCACACTTGCAAGAAAGTAAATGTCACACTTGCAGGAAAGTAAATGTTACACTTGAAGGAAATAAAACTAATCTAATATAATCCTCACCAAGATGATCCATGTTTCTACTTAGACCAACAAATGTAGTTATTGCGTTAAGCACAATTATTCAACGACATAAAAGAATGCAACCCAATCAATTATTAGAAACAAATAAATAAATGAAATATGACATGAACACTTAATTGCATGAATATATAAACACAATCCCACATGAGAAATCTAATTGCATGAATAAATTGAATCAAGAAACTAATTAAAAAATTAAATAAAAGAAATCATACGTAAATAGATAACTACATAATTAGATTATGCAACACGAAATCAAAGAAGCTACCTAAACTACACAACATTATGTTCTATTGGAGTGGACCCTGCCTCCATAGAACAGAGTGTTGATATTATTCTATATCAACATTTACAACATAAATTGATTAAATTAATTACGCTAATAAAAAGAAATCAATTTATTACAATTATGCAAAGAAAATAAATGAAATGAATTAATTAAATCATACACTATAGAAATTATAAAACTACAATTTAAATAAAAAGTCAATGAATTATTCCATTGTCATTCACACAGAGTCCCGAATAATGGAGAGAGTGTTCTCTTTTATACATAAATTTAATGGAAACTAGAAATAACGAGTATCTAAATAAACCCACTTATGGATTTAATAAATCCATAGTGGTTACAACAATTTCTCAAATAATGAATAGTTTCCAACTAACAATTAACAATTAATGAATAACTCCAAGATCTTTTGCTAACAATTAACAAATAATAGATAACTTCCAAGATCTTTTTCTAACAATTAGTAAATAATAAATAATTCCAAGATCTTTTGCCCAAGAATTCCAAGATTCATGGTTAACCACTCAAACTAATATTTTGTCTTGGAATAAAAAAATTGTCTTCATATCTTTAATTTGCTTGGATTAACATTATTGTTTCATGGATCCATAATTTTCACATAGAGTAGTAACAACATGACTCATGGTTCCAATGGATGATAGTTCCAATGTTGGCTCACGGTTCCGATGGTTCAAGGTTTCAATTGTAGTATCGTTCTTTGGACAAGTTGTAGCGCAAAATATTTTCCTAGCGAGTTGGAACAACCATTATAAGGAGTTGAAACAACTACGTGGGAGATGCAACAAATGCATGGGAGATGCAACAAGAGTTTCATCACCAACCCAGAGTCGCTACAACAATGCTCCCGAGTTGCAACAATGTTCAGAGTTGCAACAATGTTCAAAGTTGCAACAACAGTGCTCGGAGTTGCAACAATGTTCAGAGTTGCAACAACTATTGTAAGGAGACGTGTAACACACCTAGATCAACAAC
The DNA here is from genome assembly GCA_010110895.2 of Picea sitchensis. NCBI lineage: Eukaryota > Viridiplantae > Streptophyta > Pinopsida > Pinales > Pinaceae > Picea > Picea sitchensis. Next base: position 3,527 of record SNQJ01S0305178.1, on the reverse strand, counting down.
CCTAAAATAATTTGCTCAATGCTTCGATATGAGTTCTTACCTATTTCCCGAGTACCTATAAATTTGCCTTCTTGGGATGATTTTGAGTTTCTAATACCAATTAATTAAATAACGAAACATGAAATAACACATGCAATCCTCAATATTCAAGAGAAACTATGAAAGAATAGATCCATATGACATGCACAACAAATAACCAACAAACATGCACATTACAAATTTACATTTTAGAGGTAATAATCAATACACAATGGAAATAAATATATTTATATGAGTAGAGAAACACATGACCAAGAGCACTTATCTTTGATAAAACTAATCACCAACTAGATGCAGACTAAGGACGTTCCACCCAACCTTAGACACTATCGGTCCAAGTATCAACAAGAGGCCACTCCCGAGCCAGGGCTGTGAATCCACAAGGAAGAGTATCGGATCTACACTCAACTTCCCAAACTAGTCAGCAATAAAGCTCTCATAGGTTTATCAAACACGTATGGAATCCAATTACCAACTCTCTTCCCCTTCATCCTGAACCACTCAAAGAGAATGAACCCCCTTCACCGTTACACAGTCCCTCAGGTTGTCCACCTCTTTCCAGGGATCCAATTCTTATGTTAAGTAAATCTCAATGCTGGCTACTCCCAATATTCTCAACCGTGGACAATTATCTCTCAACTGACATTATTATCATGCCTACAGGCATCCATTCCCTCCTAGAATAATCAATAATTATTTTCATCCAACCAACCATGTCTTCTCTCCTTTAGCAATTCGTTTTCCCTTCCCCATGCATAACCAAGAATGAGCAGAGGAGTGAATTAGAGAGGAACAATTCCAAAAACAAATTTGGATTTAAGAATGAATGGCCAACCCCTAAGACAATCAAGAACATGGATTAAATATTAAAAGCATAATCTGTAACCCCCTCTTTCTCTCCAAAATTACAAAGTGGGTAAAATAAAAATAATTTAAAAGTGTAAAGGATTAGCCCCTCAACTTCCCCCCTCTCTCGTGGAATCATAGCCTCCTGTAAATCTTGTCCTTGTTTGTCTAGCAGTCAATGTTGTATTTAGTATTAATAATCATCAATGTATTACATTTCCTAAGCACTCCTACCTCTTTTAATTGTTTAGGCACTTCGACCTTTAATCAAATAAGAAAAATAAATTAATAATCTAGGGACTCAAAACTGGGGTATTATGTTCCCCTCCCTTTTATTTTGGCACTGTCCCGAGTGCATATACAAAACAAAAATCAAAACTTCAAAATTATTTAAAAATTCATGGGTAATTTTCCTGCATGGCATCTTCATGCTCCCAATTAGCATCTTCAGGACTGTAGCAGGTCCACTAAACTTTTACCATCTCTATGACTTGATTCTAGATCACTTTGACTTTTCTGTCCAATATGCACACTGGCTGTATCTAATAGTCTCCCTCTGGCTCCACTTGAAACAAATGCCAATCAATAACATGGTTAGGATCATGCAAATACTTTTTCAGAAAAGATACATGGAATACCTTATAAACATTCATGGACGTAGGCAATGTAAGAATGTATGCAATTGGTCCTATTCTGTCCAATATCTCAAATGGACCACAAAATATGGTTGCTAGTTTTGTATAGCTGCCCAACTTCAATGAGATCTTCTTGGGATTCAATTTCAAAAGCACATCCTCTCCTACTTTAAATTCCATAGTTTCCATGGTCTTATCTGCATAACTCTTATGTCTATATTGCGATTCTTTCAAATTTTTCTTAATTTTAACCATCTAATCTTCCATATCCTTGAGTAATTCTACCCCATGTGCTACTCTGTTTGCTGGGTGTCCTAGCTCACTGGAGTATTTAATTTTCTACCATTATTATAAGCAAATTCAAACAAATGCAAGTAATATTCCCATTTAGATGGTTTATCCATCACATACATTCTTAACATGTCTTCAATGACTTGGTTGACTTTCTCTGTCTGCCCATCTGACTATGGATGGTATGTTGTGCTAAAGTTCAGATTTGTACCAAATCCCTTAAATAAACCCCTCCATAAATTTAAAGTAAAATTGGTATCTCTATCAGAAATAATTGTCTTAGGTATCCCATGCAACCTAGCAATCTCCCTCATGTAAATTTCTACAATATTAGCTATTGTATGAGTCATTTTTACAAAAACAAAATGAATAACCTTTGTCAATTTATCCACAAATATCATTATTGGATCATGTTTCCTTGTTGCCCTGGGCAACTTATGTTGGAAATATTTTCATTGATCTCAACAATTGAAGTGATGATGACAAAACAATGTGCAGAGATCGAACAAAGTGATGATGTCAAAACAGTGTGCAGAGATTGAAAGAGCGAACAGGAGAAGCGGATACTCGAATGATCAAAGCTCGGTAGGAATAACACATTGCATAGAGAGGAAATCTCTGTTTATTGTTGATCACGATAGGATCAACAATGTTCCTATGATCTGAAGATGGAAGAAGCACATTGCAAAATGCAGTCGACCATTGCACAAGAAAAGGATGAGAAGTTGAACAATGCACAGAAAAGGATGAGAAGTTGAACAATGTACAGAAAAGGATGAGAAGTTGAACAATGCACAGAAAAGGCGAGAAGCTTCAAAAGCCGTTCGATCAAGAAATTAATGATGCTGATTGTATCAATTAATGGGATTTATCCCATACTGGAAGCGTGAATAAACACATATAGTTTTATATACGCATCTCTCTCCATATCTTATCGATGCATAGTGCAAAAGTATGGTGGGGGCTCTAGGTGTTTGGACTCCACGAGAATCTCACTAGCCTGGAGCCTGGGAGGACCTGTCAGGACCCCTACCTTTTGGTCAAAGTGACAATGACTGTCGATCTGATGACGAAGGATCCCGATCGTTAGATTTGGGAGAAGTTGTACAACGGTTAGCTGTGAGTTTCTTCGGAACTCAGGAATCAGAGGATTTGGAGTGTCGAGGAGTCAAGGATCCCAAACTCTTGAAGTCCAAAATTATGAAGATATCCTAGGTGTCAGTTGGAAGGCGGGCACATGGCATAAGATAAAAAAATCGAGGATTCATGATTTAGAGAGTCAACGATGAGAGTTGCTCAAAACCCCGAAAGACGAAGCTCCAAAATCAAGGTTTCGCCATTTCGGAGATTGGGAGATTGGCCACAACATACAACGAATAAACCCAAAATTTGAAGCTCTGAAGTTAAGGCGGAAGACACGTATCAAGGTCCACATCATCTTGAGTGATGTCAATGACATACCACATTAGCAAGGACATGTGGCTTAGTCATAAAGTGACAAGTGTCAAGTTGAAATTGGCGTTTCAGGAACATGTAAGTCACGAATCAGAGTGACACGTGGTAGCTACTTGGAATGTGCCAAGTCATCAAGTGATGTCAGCGAGTTTACATCACTCCGAGAGTCTTACTTTAGGATATTTCACCACTAGAAAATACTCTAAAGTCTGGAAGTCCCAAAGGCCGAAGTTCCTAAATACACATGAGATTATGAACACG
>SNQJ01S0305176.1:0-10176 GCA_010110895.2 Picea sitchensis | reverse complement strand
AAAAAAAGGGAAATATCGCCGGGTCTAACATGCGATAATGCAGGCTTACCAGACTAGATCGTTGTGTACAATAGTCATCGCAATAATGTACCCTTAAATCCCGGTCCAAAATGTAAAAAAAGTGCAGTCCGTAAATAGTAAAATGCAGTCCAAGGGAATAATTCTTAACCGTTACAACCCCAAGGACGCTAGCATTGTATCGTGGATACGCCAAGGAAGCAACTGGGTAAAGGGGTTATGTGGTATCACAATTTCGCACCTTCATATTAGTGATATGGGTAAACCACAGTGATATTAAAACCGTGATACAAACACAGAAACATAAAGTCAAACGCAGGGATAATACTGTGCAGGATGACAAAATCGTGGAGCCGAAAGGTGCTTACTGCCAATGCAAGCGTGGGTTAAAAACAACGCTTAAGCCATTTTAAAATAGTGGATCAGAAAAGGGGAGAGATGTCAAAATCGTGAGCAGAAATGTTGTCGTCTGCCAAGCATTTCGCTGCTGTGCATGTCAATCCAACGCCGAGTCTTAATAATGGAATTTGCTAAACTTAGTAAACCTAAGATATTGCATTCAATCACAGTAAATAAAACGTTGCCAAAGACAAATGCAACCAACACATAAATACATCAATCACAGTCACACTAGAAGGTATTAAATAGCTGTAAGTCTAGGTGTAGTAATGGTTAAATCCGTTGTCTAAGATGGTAAAAATAAGGGGTAATTTTTGCTGGGTAATTTAGCCATTAATATTTAATGGAAACACATAGTACATTAGACATTCGCCATCAACCATTATTTAAAACACCGAGTGCATTTGCCATCGACTAAATTAAAACACAACGTGCATTCACCAGCAATCACATTAAAACACAAAGTACATTCTCAGAAATTACATCAAAAAGCAGAGTAATTACGAGTTCACACACATTTTCTGAAGGGCAAGTCTGATGCCTAACACTGGGTGAGGTAGTTGACTTCCACAGGCTCTAAATAACGCAGTCCAAATACTTTAAAAATTGTCAATCGAGTAAAAATGAAGTGCAGGGGTAAAAATCACAGGCCATAGGTGTGAAAACTTATGGTAAGATTTGCATAGTAGAGGCAGCCCAGATGTATTAAAACCCCACAATAAATTTGTCAGGAAAATAATTAAAAATGTAGATGACAATCATTTAAAAACGCATAGATCATTTCATTAAAATGCAGAGATCCTTTCATCAAACACAGAGGGTAATAAACGGGTCATGGAAGGAAGGATAACAATCACAGAAGTACTCATTTGCAAAGGATCAAGGCAATCCATCAGTCAGGAACTATCGACAAGGGTAGATAGCTAGGCAAGTATCCTTCGCTAATCATCCACGCACATAAAAGAAGTGAATTAGGATCTATAGGTCTATTAACACCGAAGTGATGACTGTCAATCCAACTCTTGGACGAATACTCAGGCGTGGACTGATGAGCGAGGCACGAGGGAAAAGTAAAAAGTGAAAAATCATCACAAATAAATAAAACCAACCGAACAATCAAAACATCAAGAATCGAATGTCAAGGGAATCCAGTCTAGTAGCAAGCTTAAGGCTACGGGGAAAATAAGTTCTCAATTAATATGCTAAGTCAAACATTTTATTCACCCAATTAAAAATACAGAATTGAAAGTGTAAGGTATAATGAGAATCTACCATGTAGAATCAAGTAAGTGTATAGTGGCCTAGGTCATGAGTTTTTTCTCGCGCGCTCTGTGCAGCTCTCACTTACCGACCGATGAGACTTCACCGGCACCTCCCAATCAACTCTAGGGATACTCTTCTTCCCCCTTAGCCCCCTGAGCCACAAAGGGGGATCCTATCTCTCCTTGCAAGTTCGAGCTACCACTCCTCACTGAGCTGGGAATCCCCTCCCACAAGCTAAGTCAGTCAAGTCTAAAATTTTGGAGCGTAACGTTATGCATAACAAAGGAGATCCATAATCCTCCTCCTCCCTCCTTTATATAGAGTTTCTAAGTCATTTTCTTTCCCAAATTTCCATTTAATTTATTATTCAATAATTTAATTCATAAAAATCCTCCCCATACATGTGCCACCCATCCCCTTCATTGCACCATAAATTAATTTCATTAATTAATTAATTACCCCTATTTCCCTCACCCACCTAAAAGCATTCCTAGAATCGCTCCCATGTGTCCACATATTCCCTTATACATTTTAATGACTTACCCCCTTACTAATTTACTAGTTGAGTTCAATTTAGAAAGCTCTTAATGGAAATATACCTTACTAAGTTAGTCTTTCTACTTTTTCCTTACGTTTCCCTTTCTCTTTATGTTTCCCGCTTTTTCCTAGTTTCCTAATTCTTTTAAATTTCCCCATTTACCTTTTCATTTAAAACTCAAATTGGCAAGTGTAGAAAATTACCTTTTTCCCCTTTTTCATTTTAATAAATTTTTAATTAGCATATGTAACAAAACAAATTATTTCCCTTTTTCCCCTTTTAAATTTTATCCCCCAAAAGATTTTTTTTATAAATTAATTGGATCGCTTACCCCCTTCTTATCACATGATTAATGCTGATTACTTTTATTGTTTATTTATTTATTTTTATAAATATATATTTTTTATAACAAGTATCACTTACCTAGATTTTAATTTTCGAGGCTGGGTAACTTTTTATTAGGAAAATTGTTGTTAAATCTTTCTTATCATGTTATTCGTTCTAAGGCCATCTATATTTATTCATTTATTAATTAACAATGTGACATGCCCTTCAGGACGCACTAGGGGCTCCAAGGGTGCCACTCGTCTCCTTTTGTTTCTCTTGCACGACGTGCCCTTCAGGACGCACTACATGCTCCAAGGGTGCTACTCGCCTAATCCCATTTTTCTTGTGCTACGTGCCCTTCAGGACACACCATGTGCTCCAAGGGTGCCACTCGCCTCTTGACTGCCTTGTTAGACATCAAAAACTCGTAGATTCAATACAGTTTGAGCCACGGTGGGAGTGCTAGTAGGTTGTGGCAAGGCTGTTCTCCACATCCTTCCTTCAACATATTTGGTATTCTTGTGTGACCCCTCTACTCCACATGTGAGTCCCGTCAGCAAGCTATCGTCAGCATGCATCATCAATAAATCATGTCAGAAATGATATCCATAATCATAACATCTAATCAAATGAACATATGCCATATATACAACAATAAAACCCAATAGTCCACTCCCTGACTCGATCTAGAGTCCAAGGGTTTCACCGATGTCTCTGCATCCTCGAGGTCCAAAATCCTGCACACTTAGGAGAATCGATTCAATAACGCCTATCTAATTCAATACAACAAAATAACATAATAATCACATCCATAATGCCCCGTAATCATAATCAATGAACAATCATGTAAAAACCCGGACCACTTGCAAGCAAGTGTCCTCAAAGAATAAGTTCTCTCAGTGCGCACAAGGGTGGGATGTTACATACACGCCCTCTTGGTCTAAACTTCGTCCCAAAGTTTCATAGTAAAAGTGCCAAAATAAATGTGTATCACAATATCATAAGTCTATCTATCCAACAAAACAAAAATCACTAGCGCATATCATATGCATCCTCCAAGGTCGCTGAGTGTGGACTATAGTTGTCCCTTGGGACCTTGACCTCAACTACTGTTTGACACCGTAGCTATCAAATGCAATGATCTAGGATGCGGATCGAATCAGCCGTGAGTGCACCCTCATCCCACACCCGCAAGGTGCTCAAGTCAAAACATATGTAGGATCATTAATCATAATGTCTCAAAAGAGATGTGAAAGACATCATGCATACACCTCAAGAATCAAGGAAGGTTATTCATTAGGCCACAAGCCTCTCTTTTTTGCAATCTCATAGGATCCCATGAACTTGGGAGATAGTTTAGCCCATTTTACAAACTTGACCAAACTCTTATGCAGTTTCAGCCACAAAAATAGTCGATTGCCACATCATAACTATGGTTGACACGACGTGCATCGACATAACTCTTATGTCGATCCTGCACTTCCTTGATACTTTGTATTAATTTGCATTTAATCTTCCCTTTCTTGGATCGCTTCCGGTCCCACCAGGACCCTATACTCAAGCCAATCCCAACTCAAAGGTGTCCGACACGGTTTCCCATAAAGAAACTCGAAGGGCACCATCTTAATGGTGCTTTGGTAATTGTTGTTATAAGCAAATTCTACCAGTGTTAAGAATTCTTCCCAATGCTTTTGTTGGTCCATCACGTACATGCGCAACATGTCTTCCAAGGTCTGGTTCATTCGTTCGGTCTTCCCATCAGTCTTTGGGTGATACACAATACTAAAGCTAAGTTGGGTTCCCAAGGCCTCTTGGAAACTATTCCAAAATCGTCCTGTAAACACCGATCCTCGATCGGATATAATCCTATTAGGTATGCCATGAAGCCTCCCAATATCACTGATAATAACTCTAGCTATGTTAGGTGCCTGATACATTGTATGCACATGAGTAAAATGAACACTCTTTGTCAAAGTGTTGATTACCATAAAATTGAGTCATGTCTCCTTGCCTTCAGTGGAAATCCAACAATAAAATCCATTGAAATAACCTCTCATTTCGATTCTGGAATAGTGTGTGGTTTTAGTAATCCTGGTGGATGTCTATGCTCAGCCTTTACTTGTTGACATGCTAGACATCTAGCCACATAGTTGACTATGTCTGCCTTCATTCCTTTCTAGAAGAATAAAGGTTTAAGGTCCACCCTCATCTTTGTGACTCCTGAGAGAGCCATGTATACTTCTCTATGAGCCTTGTTTAGGATCAATCTCCTCAAATCGTTGTTCAGTGGTACGTAAATCCAATTTTAATCCTCAATAATCCATCGTCGTCAAACGTAAATACTTTTTAGTGCTGCACCAGAAATGAAACTCTCGGTAGCACCAGGATCTATCAAAATACTGAGTGTTTTGTCAGTGAAGGTACCTGACGTCTCGAGCACAGTCGACTAGTGCTCTGCCTGGCGGTTATTCACCGTTGCATGAATATGATGGGCCCTACCCAAAACTCCCATGGTATTGGGTCTGGCTGATTCAGATGCTCCGACCGCTTCCTCTAGGCAGTTATGCTCGTAATGTGGCTACCCACAATCCAACACACTTTCTTCGATCTAGTAATCTCGGTATCTGAAGTAGAAGCAAAATTCTAGCAATAAGTCCCAACTCGAACTTCTTGAGCTTAAGTTTTTGGGTAACTTGGTGCGAAGCATACCGAAGCCGCTCCAAAACGACCTCATACTCGGGCACTGTGCAACTGCCTTGTCGCAAGGCATAAAACACATTGAGGTGACGCTCAAGGAACTCCTCAGAAAGATACCTCTCCCAGAATCATTCCTTGAACAGTTCCCATGACACGTCATTTACGGCCATGTTCAAATATGGCAGGAGCATCTTCCACCATAGAAGAGAGCTCCCCTTCAATTGAAAGACCACCATGCAGACCTTCATGGTGGAGGTCAAATCATGAAGCGTGAAGCACAACGCCTTTCTCTAATACTGTGTCTCGATGACACAACCATCCATGACACTCATGGACTCGTGAACTCAACTCTCTCGAGTTCTCAGTGGATGATAATGGTACTAGCTAGGGCACGCTGTGGACCCTCAAAGTTACAGGTTTCCTGGCCTCATCTCAGTTCTGATGGTGAATTAAGGCCCTTGACATTACCTGTAAGGGCCTTTTCTGACCATCATCATCCCTTACAACAAGCGAAAACAACCCAAGGAATTTCCCTTCCCCTTGGGGTTTTGACTCCGACGATGCAGGAACTTCTGGAGGTGTCACACCTCCTTCCACGACACCACATTGCGAACCTTTGAGGTGTCCTCTAAATGCGATCACCACAAGGACACGTTAAGGTTTTTAATTAATGCAAGGGTTAATACTCACGAGTTTACTGCAGTGGAAATCTTGGCAATCCACAGTCGCAAGGTTGAACCCACTCTGATATCATATGTAATAAAATGAATCGTTATGACTGCAAGCGAAGCGAAAAGTTTTTTTTTTTTTTTTGCAAGAAGGTAATGACGACAACTGTTGAACCACACAACCTGACGAGAACACATGCACATCGATTAGGAAATAGAAAACAACGACTCAACGCACTAAACAACGATCTATTGGGTGAACATGCATAACTCACAAAAATATAGAGTCGACTACCCGTCTGAAACAAACATGACAACACATGAAGGCTAAGGACGACATCACAAGCCCGACACAATGACCCTAATGCCCAGTAACTAGAACCTCTATGGTATGCAACTGTCGCCTGTAGGCATTACACCCCAAGTGACAACAACAAACTTACAATGATCAACCACTCCCGCAATGGAAAGCACAGACTCTGCCTGATTCATCATTCACATCTACCCAATATGGCGTTCCACGTTCCCCTAGTCAGGGATCATGCCACCCCAGGTGATAGGCGTGACAATAATCCTAGTGCAACCTAACCTATCTGGACCATGGACTCAAGACAAATCCGATGTGCTAGGGGTCGAAATAACTGACAAGAAGACTATGCCTACGCCCTCAAGCAACAGGCTGACAAGACGCAAGGTGACGTTATTCAGTTAAAAAAATAAAACACAATCTATTACATGTCTTTGTCAACAAACAAAAACCATTATCGGTAGGAGAGATGCAGAAGTGCTAAGGAGTGAACTATCATAAGGTTATCATTATCATGAATGTGACCTAATCATGTGACCCAATTTTCACAAAGTTACTATTATTACAAAAGTTATCAAGGTTGAACTAAATGCGCTTAAATAAGTAAACTACTTCACATTCAATGATCTATGCTGCTTATATAATAATTGCTTTTGCTGTCAAATTAACAAGTCTAAATTAATCCATAAATACCACCTAAATTAACCATTGAACAATACATAACCATCATACCAACCTAAATATTTAACCCTATTAATCACACACTATTAACAAAATTAATCTATAACACTATTAACAATGTGTATAGAATACCATAATTATGACATCATCATCACTATTAAATTACAACTCGCTGTCTAATAACACTAATAGTATTAATGTATAACCAACTGTCTATTAAATTCCATTCGGTATCCGTTCTTTAATCCATTAGATAAACACATTGTTCTTCAATTTAATATTACATTAGCAGTAAGCATCTCTATGTAATCAATTCGCTGCCAGCGAGATTGGCATAAGGTAAGGAAATGCTACAATATTCAACGCTACCATAAAGCGGGGTAATAAAAAATTCAGTTATTAATTGCTAAAACCATCAAACTTCCTGCCAAGATTTACTATAGGTATCATAATTAAATGATGTCAGACATCAAGGTGGGGGGATTCGCTACCCAAAGCGTTGTAGATAAACACTGTCCCAATGCATTAAGATGCCCAACAAAAATGCTACTAACATTTAGCTGGGAAAAATATGCATAAACAACGATGCCATAAGGCTATGAGTCAATAAGTTTTTTGTCATAAAGCATTTGATAACACCATTAGAGGACACTCTATGAGTCACTACCAAGATAAAATTCTAACCATAGAGAATGTTGCCAATACAAAATGCCACAAATAAAAAAAAATGTTGCCCATAAAAATCGTTGGGTGTATTAAACGTTTGGGTAAATCTAGTAAATAAAATCTATAAACTATGGGTGTTAGGTGACCTGCTGTCAAGTCTCCTTTTAAAAACACTGGCATAGTAAAGACACTCTATAAGAAACACTAAGTAAATTGTTGTACACAGGGAATAAGACAATCGCTAAAATCAATTCTAGAGATTCGGAAAGGTATTACTACTGCGTCACAACCATGGACAACCTAAAATCCCTATCAAGGTGGATATCAAATTGTTGTTAAAGGCTATTAAGGCAAGGATGGATGTGGTATACATCAAGGCAGAGTTACACATATACAACCGCAGAGATGTGATAACGCGGTTTTTAAGTATGAAAATTGAAGAGTGAAAAAAAAGGGAAATCTTACCGGGTCTAACATGTGATAATGTAGGCTTGCCAGACTAGATCACCATGTAGAGTATTCATCGCAATAATGTGCCCTTAAATCCAGGTCCAAAATATAATAAAAGTGCATTCCATAAATGGCAAAAACGCGGTCCAAGGGAATAATTCTTAATCATTACAACCCCAAGGACGCTAGCATTGCATCGTGGATACACCAAGGAAGCAGCTGGGTAAAGGGGTGATGAAGTATCACAATTTTTCATCGTCATCTTAGTGATATGGGTAAACCACAGTGATATAAAAACCATGATACAATCGCAGAAACGTAAATTCAAATGCAGGAATAATACTGGGCAGGATGACAAAATCGTGGAGCCAAAAGGTGATTACTGCCAATGCAAGTGTGGGTTAAAATGGTGCTTAATCCATTTTAAAATTGTGGATTAGAAAAGGGGGGAGATGTCAAAATTGTGAGCATAAATGTTGTCTTCTGCCAAGCATTTTGTTGTTGTGCGTGTCAATCCAACGCTGAGTCTTAATAATGGAATTTGTTAAACTTTACCCTCCCAAACTCCCTGAGTAAACCTAAGATATTGCATTCAATCACAGTAAAGAAAATGCTGCCAAAGAAAAAATGCATCCAACACATAAATACATCAATCGCAGTCACACTAGAAGGTATTAAATCATTGTAAGTCTAGGTGTAATAATGGTTAAATTCATTGTCTAAGATGGTAAAAATAAAGGGCAATTTTTACTGGATAATTTAGCCATTAATATTTAATGGAAACACATAGTACATTAGCCATTCACCATCAACCATTATTTAAAACACAGAGTGCATTCACCATCAACTAAATTAAAATACAGTGTGCATTCGCTAGAAATTGCATTAAAACACAGAGTACATTCTCCAACAATTACATTAAAACGCAGAGTAATTACGGGTTCACACGAATTTTCTCAAGGGTATTTATGATGCCTAACATTGGATGAGGTCGTTGAATTCCAAAGGTTCTAAATAACGCAGTCTAAATACTTTAAAAACTGTCAATTGAGTCAAAATGAAGTGCAGGGGTAAAATCATAGGTCATAGGTGTGAAAATGTCAGATAAAATTTGCATAGTAGAGGCAGACCAGATGATAAAAACCTCGTAGTAAATTTTCTTGCAAAACCATTAAAAATGCAGATGACAATCATTTGAAAATGCAGAGATCATTTCATTAAAATGAAAAGATCCTTTCATCAAACACAGAGTGTAATAAGAGGGTCACAGAAGGAAGGACAACAATCAGAGAAGTACTCATTCACAAAGGAGAAAGGCAATCCATCAGTTATGAACTATCGACAAGGGTATATAGTTGGGCAAGCATCCTTTGCTCATCTTCCATGCACACAAAATCAGGGTGTTAGGATCTATAGGTCTATTAACACCGAAGTGACGACCGTCAATCCAACTCCTGGACGACTGCTCAGGCATGGACTGATGAGCTAGGGGGGAGGGCGAAGTAAAAATCCCAAACTCATCACAAATCAATAAAACCAATCGGATAGTCATGACATCAAGAATCGAATTCCAAGGGAGTCTAGTCTAGCAATGAGCTTAAGGCTATGGGAAAAATAAATTCTAAATTAATATGCTAAGTCAAACATTGTCTTTACCCAATTAAAAATACATAAATTAAAGCGTAAGGTATATTGAGAATCTACCATGAAGAATCAAGTAAGTGTATCGTGGCCCAAGTTGTCCTCTCTGAGTTGTTTTCCTACGCGCTCCATGCATCTCTCGCTTACCGACTGATGAGACTTCACCGGTACCTCCCAGCCAATGCTAGGGGTACTCTTCTTCCCCGTTATTCCCCTGAGCCACAAAGGGGCCACACACACTGAACCAAAGATAAAATAGCTCCCAACTCACCTCGCAAGGCCAAGCTACTACTCCTCACCGAGCTGGGAATCCCAACTCCCACAAGCTAAGTCAGTCAAGTCTAAAATTCTGCAGTGTAACGTTATGCATAATAGAGGAGATCCATCATCCTTCTCCTCCCTCCTTTATATAGAGTTTCTAACTCATTTTCTTTCCCAAATTCCCATTTAATTTATTGTTCAATAATTTAATTCATAAAAATCCTCCCCGTACATGTGTCACCCATCCCCTTCATTGCACC
>SNQJ01S0305175.1:0-10176 GCA_010110895.2 Picea sitchensis | reverse complement strand
GGGTAAAAGGAGGTTTCCCCCTCGAAGAGGCTTATTATCTAAAATTATCTCTATTTCAAGGTGTTGAGTACTTTTCCTGAGGTTTTTCCATGCTATATTGATGTTTGGTTCTTAACACAAGAGATGAGTGAGCTCTGAAGAGAGCCACCATAGTTGAGAAGTGGTGGCATGACAAGATCAAGAAAGAAACAAGACAGTTTGAGAAGTTGTGGAAGGAAGTCAGACTAGGAGAAGTAGAGGAAAGATAGATGTAAGAGTTGCAGAAGATGAGAAGACAAGAAAGATTGGCCAGTCAAAGATTAAGTCAGAGATAAGCGGAAAGAGAAAGAAGTCCCTAGGAAGTTGGATGAGAAGGAGAAGGTGTAAACGTAAGAGAGGAGGAAGCCAACATGAATCTTGAAGAAGAAAGAGAAGATTCAGCCCCGATAACAAGAGAGATCGGGAATCCGGCTGAAGACATCATTACAGTGGAAGAAAATGAGACCCCCTAGATAAAAAAAACCTCCCTTAATCCATTGGTACTTGCACCGAATTTCCCATACCCCAAGTCTCTTCTATACAAGTGGTAATTTGGATACTACCTTCTCATGCTAGTTCTCTTCCATTACAATTGGTTATTCAGTCAAAACCAAGAGGTGTGAGTAAAGGGAGGATATTGGGATCACCTGGTAGATCACATGCATGACCATTAGGTTTTATTTTGATAAGAACAACAAGATCAACAATGGTTGGTCATGCGGGAGGTTCAATTGCCTAATACCCAGAATTTTGGGGTAAGGGAGATGAAGATTTTGAGAAACACTGGTTCTTGTGTGAAGTAATCTAGATATCCAGAGGGACTCCAGATACAAATAAGTTGGTCAAGTTATAGACTACCTTGAGAGGTCGCGCTCTCAAGTGGTACATGAATATCATTTAGCTAGGAGTGCCAAGAATGCAAGGTCAAGCGTTGATGCTTGTCCAGGTATGGACAAGGTGCATAGCAGAGTTCAAACTACCTCAATCAAAACAATAGGATCTATCTGAGCTGCACAAGATCCAACAATGGAAAGGTGAATCAGCCTGGGAATACAACCAGAATTTTAAATATGCCATAGGGAGGTTAGCACATCCAATCCATGAGGAACATCAAATGGAATGGTACATTCAGGGATTGTTACCTTTGACCCAAATTCCTCTAATGAAACAATGAATAACCACTTTGATAGATGCCTTATAAAAATCGATGAATATTGAATCCATGGTGGGATACCCTGGGATCTTGAGAGTGACCAGACCCCTAGCAGATGTGAACTTGGCGCAACTACAAGGGAAAATATCGACGCTTACAAAAGAGATTCAAGAGCTGACAATAACTAGACCAGGACGATCGCAGGTCTGGTGCACCAGATGTTATATAGAAGGACATCTATTGAATGAATTTCCACGAATGAGGGGAATGGGACCTCCTCATAATCCAATGGGACCGCCACCAGGACCCACGGGAGGAGTTGTGCAAGTGTCTATAAGCTTACCATTCCATAACCCCACCCCTTATCATGCTTTTCCTGTGAGCCAAGCAACACCAACAATTGAGTATTGTGAAATATACTGAACCCATGGGTATGGGCCAAGATAGTGCCCCATTATTAATAAATATTCAACAGTACCAAATAAAGTACATTGTGAGTTATGTGCATCTACCACGCATACGACCAATCAATGTAGAGCATTGGATGCACTTCCAGATAGGTTAGACCGAATATTATTTAGGGTGAATGAAAACCCTTAGGGACCAGGAAGAGGTCAAGGAGGTGAAGCCAAAGGAGATTTCAGAGTTGGAAGAACTGGGGGAAGAGGGCCAAGAAGATGTTATAACTTTTATGAGCAAGGTCACATGGCTAGAGACTTTCTACATCCAAGGTGGAAATGGTGCTCTCATTGCAGAACCAATGGGCACGCAAATGAAGACTACCCACAATTAATTTCAAAATGGGAAGATAGGGTACGACAACGAGGAACTAAACTCATCAATTCAGAAATCAAGAGATTTATTAAGGGAAAATTTCCCAACCTTAATATCAAGAGAGGAGTTGATGCTGATACTCTACATCAAATCCAGAAAGAAACACCTAAAGAAGATAGGTATGACCCTCTAAAACAAAATTTGTTCTTTAAAGATTCCATAGAAGTATTTCAGAATATTCCTAGCCATGAGATGTGAGAGAAACCCCCACAGTATATTGTTTACCATAAGATTGTGAAAGTCCCTGCTTCACCCCGTGCATGCAAAAACCCTGTAGTCATACCAAGACAACCTAAGCAACCTCAAAATGTAGTTGACCTTTTGTTTCAATTATTCTCTGACATTCTTGGGAATGATCAACTAATAGAAAAATTTCACAATGTGCTATACCTAGTTTTAGGGAATGAAGAACCCCTAGAAGCAAGAATAGGGGCTAATATTATTGAGAAGAGTACTTGGAGAGTGTAGAGAAGAAAAGTATGAAATGGAAAATAATTTAGACTAGTAGCCCAATTAGAATGAATTTGAGATCAAGGATGTCATGTTGGATCTTGGATCTGATGTGAACATTCTAACTAAGAAGACCTGGGAAGCCTTAGGAAAATCTAGGATAAAATATTCCTCAATTAAGTTAATAATGGCCAATCAATATTATATTTTCCTCATAGGAAGACTGGAGAATGTGGAAGTAGATGTTGCAGGATTCAAAACAGTGGCTGACTTCGAAGTCATTGAGATCATGGGAGATAAGGACCCTTACCCTGCACTACTTGGCATTGATTGGTCCTATGACAACTATGCATTAATCAACTTAAAGACAAACACCATGACCTTTGAGGATGATGGAATCAAGGTAGTTAAACCTTTGGATCCATATGTAGGACCCAGGCATACAAATCCAATAGAAAATAATATGGAGGGAGAAGACTTGGATGAGTTGTACACTGTAACAATAGGAACAAGAGATGATTATATAAATCCTATTGCTGATGGATCAGTAAGTTGGAGAAGCATACAGTCAGCAGATGAAGATTCAGAATTGGCTTTTGACAGTTGGAAACAAGGTTCATACGAAAGATTCTCAAGATTATTCACAACTATGAGAGTAACCAGATGGGTTGGGACCAAAGTTAGAGAACACCCAGTATACGATGGCACCTCAGAACTAGACATTTGTTTTCTCAGCATGGAAAACAAGGTAGTAGAAGATCAAAGAATCTTAGTACTAGATGTAGCCTTTCAGGACATCAGTGCCATATAGTGGGACAATCATAAATCCCTACTCATAGATTGGGACGATGTGAATCAAGCCATCAAGTATAGGTGTTAGAACAAGGAGCAGCTGGAATCAGAGATGAAGACGAATCTCCAAGTTGCACAACTGTTCAACGAAGAATACGATCCTAGAGAGCACATCGACCAGTGCATGACACAATAGAAAGTTGCATAAATACCTTCTTGATTATGGGTTCAATTATTTCCCCACTCTCTAGGAACAATCCCAAACTATTGGCTCATATACGAGGAAACCAGAAGAAAAACCAATGATTGGAAGATGTTGGTAGCTCATTTTTGCAAGGACTTCTTATTTACAGGTAAGTACCCTGAGCTTGAAGTAGTCCTGCAAAAGATTACACAATCTCTTTTTACAGATGATAGTAATTAGAAATCGAACCTAGTGGTATGTGTCAAGAATAAATGGGAACTTCCGACTAACCTTCACTTGCCCTCAACCGAGAAGCCTATAGAATGCTATCCAATTAGTAGAGATTTATAAAGCCTATATGACTTATAGGAATTGAGAAACCTATCCATCAAAGAGAGAGAGGGGAACAAATAAATCCAGAAAACCATACCTAGTCAGACTAATAGTTCCTACAATTACCCATTAAAATTACGTAAAGTCAATATAGGGACCATAGAGCAACCTAAGATAGCTATGGTAGGAGACTGCTAGGATGAGAAAACCAGTCAAGAGATACAGAGTCTACTACGGGGATATGAGGATTTTTTCCCAAAGACTTTCTAAGAGTTAAATGGGATTAAAGGAGTTATGGGAGAAATGAAAATCGAATTGAAACCAGGATCCAAGCCTATGAGACATAGGCCATACCGCCTTAAACCTAGAGTAAAAGAGAAGGTTAATAAGGAGATAGTTAAAATGTTGGAGGAAAGACTTATTTTCACAGTGGAAGAAGCAGAATGGGTCAGCCCAATGGTTATTCAAAGTAAGAAAGGCACAGAGGATATTAGAGTCTGTGTAGACTATAAAATCCTCAACTTTGCCTATGTGCACGAACCTTTCCCAACACATTTTAATGATGAGGTGCTAGAACATGTTGCAGGGAAGGAAGCAAACTCATTCACAGATGGATTTTCAGGGTACCACCAAGTCAGTATCACTGAAGAGAACAAAAATAAGACCACATTCATAACATAATGGGGATATTTCCCATACAATGTGATGTCATTTGGCTTAAAGAACAACCCTGTTGTTTTCTCCAGGATTGTAATAGAAACTTTTAGAGAGTTCATTCACAAGTTTATAGAAGTCTATATGGACGATTGGACGATATATAACTTTCTCAAGGAACATGTAGCACTACTATGACTAATGTTTGATAGATGTAGAGAATGATAGGTCTCATTGAATCTTAGAAAGTGTATCTTTTGTGTACCACATGGGAATTTTTTGGGCCACATAGTCTTTTGAGAAGGAGTATTGGTAGACCCAACCAAATTTTCGGTCATTGTGAATATGCCACCACCTACGAGTGCTAAGCAGTTGCACTCCATGCTGGGACACACATGGTATTATTGCAGGTTCATCAGAAGATACACCAACATTACTGCACCTCTGGAAAACCTACTAAAAAGGACTGAAACGTTCCAATGGACTCTAGAATGTGATGAAGCATTCGAGACACTTAAGGAGAAGCTCAACACAACACCGATTCTGATATTCCCAAACTGGGAAAATAAGTTTCACGTCCATGTAGATGCTTCAGGAATTACCTTAGGAGTTACCTTAGCGCAACTTGGAGATGGAGCCATGGATCATCCTATCTACTTTGCGATCCATAAGTTGTCGCAAAAATAACACAACTACACAACGACAGAAAGGGAGGTGCTAGCCATGATTTATGCTTTGCAAAAATTTAGACATTATTTGTTAGGCTCTCATTTCAAATTCTTTACTGATCATTCTGCATTGAAATATCTAGTTAACAAACATGTGTTAGAAGGAAGAATTTGTATATGGTTGCTATTATTTCAAGAATTTCATTTCGAAGTTATTGTTAAGCTGAGAAGTTGTAACGTAGAACCTGATCACCTGTCCAGATTAGAGTCAGGGGAAAGTGGCAAAGCAGTTGATGATCAGCTCCCAGATGAAGACTTGTTCCGAGTTGAGGCCATACCAGAGTACCTGGAGGACATAGAAGTCTTCTTAAGTATAGGGTCCTACCCTTAAAAATATTCCACAACCCAAAAACACCACATGGTTGTTAGAGAAGTGGACTACCAATTGATAGCGGGACGGTTGTATAAACTGGGACTAGATAGTATCCTCAGAAGATGTGTTTTGGACCATGAAAGACATGATATACTCTGGGAATTCCATAGCAGAGTTGCGGGAGGTCATGTAGGAGGAAAGGCCACTTCACATAAATTTCTACAAGATGGACTTCGGTGGGCAACTCTCTTCAAGGATGAAAAGGTATATGTTAGATCATGTGATGTTTGTCAAAGAGGGTAAGCCATCACGACGAGATGAATTACCACTACAACTAGTTTCAGCTCTACATGAATTTGAGAAATGGGCATTTGACTTCATTGGACCAATCAACCCCACTGCTAGGAATTCAAAGGCTAGGTACATCATCACCGCAACTAACTACCTTACGTGTTGGGTTGAAGCAACAACCATTCAGGATTGTTCGACCGATACCGCTGCCAAATTAATTTTTGAGAATATTATCACTCGGATGTCCTAGGATCCTATCCAGTGATCAGGGATCCCATTTCATTAGTATCACTTTAGAAAATATTAAAACAAAGTTCTTGATCCAACATCACAAAAGAAACCCCTACCACCCCCAGGCCAATGGAACAATAGAGGCATTTGTTGGATCTTATTTTATTCTTCTTTCTCTACCATCTAAGTTATTGAACCAGGGTTCATGTCTTTCGAGTTTCCAATAAAATCCTCTAAAACTATCGGCCCTCCTGGTAAACTAGAAGTCAACACATCATGCAGAATGCGCCATGCAGTCTCACCAAAAATAGCTTTAATGGATGGCTGTAAGACTCATGCGTTTATTGCCTAGGATCGAGCGCAAGATATGGGATCTGTATTTTGGACCATTTCTTATAAATTGTGACTGAAACCTACTGTTATTCACAACTATGCAGTAACCTTCATAACTTACTCCCTCAATATCGCAACAACATTTAAACAAGCAATGTAATAACTCATTCATTCATTTAGCACAACAAACAACTACTGAAAAGAGGATAAAGAAATGCATGCATTCATCTCATTACACAAATGTTACTGTGGTTCACCCCCTCCTGGGATACATACACAAAGATTTGGCTCTTGTCTCTTTTATTATGGTAGTTATGTGTATCTACAATCGTGCACTTACAATTCTCCTTAGATTGGTAAGATCTATATGAAGCGAACTACATCGCACTGGGCTCCTCAGCCTGTGATCAAATCCTCGGATTTTCCTTCTCCCCTCTCCTCTAAATCAACAGCTTACAAAATAGTACATAACAACATTACCATTCACATCGACTCATACATATCTATGATGTAACAACAATCTAAATAATGCAAAAAGCCAACCTATGACACCTACGTATCAGAACCCTCTATAATAGCTCAACATCGGTATTTATACATATTTGTCTCTTCAGCCATTACAATACATTACCAAAACCATAACCCTACCGACGTTAGGACTTCCTCTCATGTGGGCGTGCTTCTCCTCCTTCCAGCTATTGCTCTTCTTCTGCACGCTTTCTTTCATGTGCGCATGCTATGTTTCCTTCCAACTGTTACTTCCATTTCTGCACTCTTTATTTCCCCATGATCATCCTTCTTTCCACTTAGGCCTACTTCCAACAGGCCTCCAACACTGACATGTGGCTTGTATCAAGCCACCTAATCCTTTTGAGCTTCCTCGATCTCCTTGGTGATTGTCTAGAAATTTGCGTTGAGTGTCGCTGCTTGTGTCTGCGCCTGCACGGTCTTCTCCTTGATTGTGTCCACTACCTAGAATGTCACTTCATCTCTCAACAATACTGCACATTCTGCCTAGGTATGTGCTATCTTTGTATTATCTTCCTTTTCCTATGCCAATAATTTTGTTGCCTGCTCCTGTAATGGCTCCATTTGAGCCTGACGCTCTTGTTTTTGGGTTTGTGCAGAGATTAGCTCTGCCTGCAATTTATTAATCTCCTGCATCCCTTTGACATGTTCTGGGATTGGTATGATCTTCTTCTTCTTCTTGACCTCTTGGATCACTCCATTGATCCTTTCCTCTTCCTTGTCCCACCGTTGGACCTATGGATCCTCCTCCAATCTTGTCCAAAGCTACGCTTCTTTATCAAACATGTCAGCTACTATGATAACCTGTTTCTCTATCTCCTCCAACTATGTTGTTGCTTCCTACCTCCTTTTCTCCTTCACTTCTGGTGGGGTGGTTGGTATGAGTTGTTCTCAGAGATTCTCGATCTCCTTATGATATTTCTCGATGGCCTGCGCAATCTGATCAATGTTTTATGTTGCTAGAAGTTCATTCCCTTGCACAGTGTTTGGAAGTTTCTCAAAAATTTATCCTACTCTTCATTCCAATTCATTCCTACGTTCTATATCCTCCTAAGTTTCGAACTTGTCCAGCTCACAAAATTTTTCCAGTGCCTCTCGCTTCTTTGTTGCTTGTTGTAACTCGACTAAGTCTCTATGTGCACGAAGGTACCTCGTGGTCGACGCTAACCTATAGCTTGTGTAGTTCCTTTGATGGAATCCGCGTCAAGACCAATTGGATGTGGTTTAAGTCCTTCAAGGGTGTCTTCCCCACGATTTTATCCATGCACAACATGTTAGGTGTGATGTAGACCATTACATTTACATGTGGTAATGAGTGGAACAAATATCATTCTTCTACCTCCACTCTTTCGTCGATCTATGGTGTTGATTGATCTATGATCCTGCTGCTACTTTCTATCTATACTTCCCTGAATTTATTAAGAAACTGTCCCATTTCTGCCAGCTCTTTTTGCAGTTTGTCCATGTAATGTGTTGCATGGTTGAAGTCCTCGGCTAGACAATCCTGGACCATTATAGCGATCATTTCCCCATCTCCCTCCATAATCATATGTTATAGTAGTGCTCATTGTGCCTTTGACTTCTTGCACATGCCTCCTGCCTGTGTGGTTGGTCTCTTATTTCCCCCTAGTTCCTGTGTGTTGGGATTTGAGGTGGTCTCCCGTGCTCCCTCAGTCTGTTTATGTTGTTCCTTGGTCGGATGTGTATTCTCCTTCTTCCCCTTCTAGGTTCCTATCTTCTTTATCCCTTCATCTATTTTTTTTGTCTTTCCTTGGCCCATTCTTGGTCTCTTGGGCACTTGGAGTTCCGAAGGCTGCGTTTCCCCTTGCTCTGCCTCTCCTTTGTTGTTCTTTCCGACACTTCCTGGGTGATGGCTGGAATTTTCCATTTGTCGGGCCATTCACTGATGACCATATCAATATCACCCTCTCTAATGTAGTAGTGCATATGTAGCCACTATTTAGCTGGGTTCTGCCTTGCCTGTATCCACATTGCTTGTTGTCTGGCCTGGAAATCGGTGATGTCCACGTATCGCGTGACAGCCTCTGGTGTTATTCTCCACATTCGACTGATGGATTCCTATAGGTCACGTAGGTATGCTTCAAATATGATCCCATTATCCCTCTTATTCCTAGCATTCTTCCCTACTTTCAACAATATATACCTCGCTCCCGCAGGCATTGGTCTGGTACAAAAAACTACATACCCTGGTTCTCACCATCCCATGAAGGCTATTAAGGTAATCAACCATGAGTAGTGGAACTTTGTACCTAGATCCTATGCATCCTTGCAGTCCTCTAGGAATAAGTTAAATAACTATGGTGCCCAAATCATTGAGGTTCCTTCTGGGAATTGGGTTGCAACTGCAACAACTCCAGCTGGTACTTCCTCTCTGCGGCATTTTGTTAGCAACTTGCAGGCTAAGATTTTTGTGCCTAGTTGTATGGCTGTGTTGTTGATTCATTTGATGATGATGCCTCTTGTCCCCCTGACAGTGTCGTACTTCTTCTTTATTTCTTCTATCAACTCTTTCATATTGGTTTTGTCATCCAAAAACAACGCGAGATCCATGCCCCGAATCGGTAACCCTTTTATTTGTGCAATAAGCTCAATAGTTATGGGGAAATGATTTTCCAGCCATATGTCCCCTCCATGTGTGACTACTAACAATTGTTTGATGCATGTTGTTGTGTACTTCCCTCAACAAAAATGAGGTGGGTTTAACAAACCTAAAATTCTTGTTTTGTCTAGCCCAATTGCCCACTGGTATGGTTGGTTAATCAGTTTTGAAAATGAGTTCATGCATGTAGTTTGTAAACATACTCTCGGTGCAAGTTCCAGGAACTTGGCTTCGTCTGCTACATCGTGGTATGAATATTTGAGCTTCCCAATATGGCCCGATAGCTCTAGTCCTAGTTGTACCCCATCTGGTATGCATGGTAGAACAATTTTTGTTGTCGGTTTCTTATGGGGTGAACTTGGTATTTGTATCTTGTCCTTATGCTGTGGTGGTTGGCTCAAAGTTCCAACACCTTCTTGTTGCTCCTTTGTAATCCATTTCGTCCAATTCGAGATATCTGCAGTGGTCTCCCCTGCTAAGTGTTCTGGGATGGTCGTTTGAGAGTCATCTGGCTCCACTACTGTGGTTAGATTCGTCATTGTTCCATTAACTTTCGGAGCTGATTTTGTATTCTCTGGTTGCACCTCCTTGGTGTGGGATTCATTGGTATTGTCTCTGGGGATGGGATTTCACTGACATTGATGACCTTCGGTAGCTGTTGTTCACCTTCTTTGGCCTATCCTCGTGACCTGGTTTGAACTCTGGTTTGTCTGG